>CM059199.1:58230751-58259248 GCA_030323885.1 Branchipolynoe longqiensis
TAATATATAAAGTGTGGCTACGTAGGGAAGGAAGGATAGAGACGCGTGTTGGGTCGGACACTTTTATTGAGCGTCTGGGCAAGCGAGATAACAGGCATACCGGTAAAAGTTTGAAATCCAGTGCAGTAGTGACTTGCCCGGGTGGATTGGTGAGAAAAGCGCCCGGTGGTGGCGCTAGTAGTAGGCAACCGGGGCAAATCCGGGCAAGTCAACGATTGGACAATTGTAATATCGAAGTAACATGATGGAATAATAATAATAATAAACTACTCCGCCTATTTATACATGCATAATAAATTATACGTACTATAAAGTGTGGCTACGTAGGGAAGGAAGGATAGAGGCGCGTGTTGGGTCGGACACTTTTATTGAGCGTCAGGGCAAGCGAGATAACAGGCCAAAGGAGAAGCCTAAGCGACTCCCCCCAACCCAACATGCGACTCATCCGAGCAGAGGGCCGCGACAACCCTCAAATCGTTCACTATACGAGTCCCCAGGGGGGTCTGCAGGTAGCTATACACTGTCTCGGAGGCCCAATCGCCTCTAGCCTTCAACTCCTCGATTGTGGCCCCACACATAGCAAGAAAGGTGCAACCCCCCCGTCTAAGGGAGTGGGAGGAGAGGGTGGACGCGTCAAGCGCCGCCCTAGTGGCAAATATCCTTAAGGTCTCCTGATAAACGTGGTACGAGAGGGGACAGGAGAGACCGTCCGAGCATGGGATCCGGAAGGCAGGCTCAGATGGATCCGCCCGGATTTGCGCGAAGTGTCTCTCCGTCCAATGCACTGCACAGACATCGGTGTCACAGCACCTGGCAATTGGGATCTCGAGCACCCGTTCAGAGAATTGGATGGTCTTGGACCGTCGGATGGTCAGGAGCATCCCCCAGTCGTAGAAAACAAAGTCAGACCTACGAAGGGTAGAGTCTGACCTGGTCACTTGCGACTTCCACAGGAGACCTCTGAAGGAGCATAGAATGGCCGCCCTCCATGCAACGTGGCCTGGATTATTAGTTAGGAGCGCGAAAATTCTTCGCAGCATGTGTGGAAGCATCGGCATCGCCCGACGAGGTGCATCACCCTTGACCCGACGGATTCCTTTTAGAGTGGAGGCCAAAACGAAGCCCTTGTAGTCAATAGGCGGCTCCCCGTTTTGACTCAGGAAGTAGCTCAGGCCGCTCAGGTAATTTAGGATCGACCGATACTTAAGGGAGCGGGCGAGCCAAGTAGCATAGAGGGCGACCTGCTCGCAGGAACAGGGGATGGGGCCCTAGATGAGTTAAATGACTCAACATAAGCTAAATATTGTTGAACCTGACTCGCCTCGCGATGGCCGAGTTCTTTGCGTAATACTGGCGCTGATATCCCATCTGTTCCTCCTTTAGCGCCGATATCCCTGCAACAAACAAACGAGGCATCAAAGACGTGGCCACAGCATAGTGCACCAGCGACGTCAGCTGTCCTAATCCTGTCCACGCTGTCATACTGATTCAATCTACTGAGAGCGTCACAGATAACATTAAGGCTGCTATGTATATAAACGGAGTCAAATACAAAGTTATTCTCAACCGCAAGCCAAAATAGCCTGCGGAGAAAAAACATGATGCCTTTACATCTCGACCTGCCCGTGTTCAGTGCTGCCTGAACCACAGCACTATCAGTCACGAGCATGACGGTGCTGTCGGCCCAGCCAGCACCCCAACGAAGGCAGGCCGCATAGACAGCCCACATCTCCTGGACATTAATGTGTGATGTACCGAGGTTAGGAGGGGGGATGACATGGTGGTGGCCGACGTAGGCCTCAAGAGTCTCGCTGGCTCCGCCCATGAAGGAGCCGACCAGCCAATCGTTCCCATGGAGGGCCCCGAAACCCCATTTGGAAGCATCCCTGTATGTTGATATAACGGGGGCAAACTTCCCCAGGATCTTTGCCTTGCCGTTAAATGCGCTAGCGAAATTCAACCACCAGTCCATGTCATCCCTCACTCCCTTATTCAGACGGACTCTGTGGTAGGGCTGCTTTAGCTTGGTCATCAAGTCGTAGATGCATCTGGTAAAAGTCCTACCACCCCTAATAACCTTAGCACAGTGAGCAAGCAGGCCACCCACATGTTCCAGTTCTTTCTTGGAGGCTTTCCGCCGCCCACGGAGCCTGTGTAGGACTTCCCTTGTTTTTAATAACTTATCATGAGGAAGGCTGAGCTCAAGACTCACGGAGTCAACATCGATCCCGAGGAACCGGACCTTGGTGTCGGCTTTGCTTACCTTCTTGAAACTCACAAAGAACCCAATCCTCCTCAGGATCCTTATCAATGTCACCTGGCCCCACTCGACCTCGCGCCTGGTACCACTGATGACACAAAAGTCGTCCAAGTAGTTCACTACCCGGTCAAGGCCCTCACAAACGCAGCACCTAAGAACAAAATCCGAAATGTTGGAGAAGATGTAGGGGCTTGATGAAAGGCCCATGCTGAGGCGGTTGTCAAGAAAGTAAGCAAAGTCTCCACCAGGTCTCCTGTACCGGAGACCCTGATGCTGCCGGTCCTCGGGGTGGATCGATACAGCCCTGTATGCGTCCTTAATATTGACGGTTCCTAGCGCGTCACCCTGCTCCAACATGTCTGTAACATCCTCCAGACTTCTGTAAGAAAACGTTTGGCAGACCTGGTCAGTGAAGTTATTGACAGAAACCTCCGAGGGCATACTACAATCGATGACGACCCGCCCACCGCCATCGTCCTTAGGGACGACAAATGCATCGTGGGTACAAGCTGTGGGCACATCGATGATGGAGATGACACCATCACGCTCCTCGTTCCGAAACTTCCTGTCAATAATGTCACCCTCCCAGGCTGACTTACCGCGAGTCTTCGTTGGAGTGTAACTCACCGCGCACCCGGGATTAACCACCCGGAAACCGAACATAACTCCGATCATAATATATAACCAATCGGGATCGGTGTCGCCCCGCAAAAATAGCTCGGCGAAGACTCTACAGGGTCTAAGCTGAGTAGCAACACCGGCGATATTATGGACGCACCCACAGGAGCCAACCACACAATCATTCGTGACCTCAATCGTCATGGGTGGCTCCCCTCCCGTTCCCGAATATGAACAAGGAGGCTACTAGGATCGCCTTGCTCCACGAACAGGTGATCTACACGACTGGCGCCAGCTGGTTGCAGCCAGCGTAAACCATCACCAAATACCCCGACTCGCAAGATCGCCTAACCTTCGAACGTCAGTCTTTACACTTAGATCGGGTGTGTCCCTTGGAGCCACATAGAGAGCAAGCATGGGAGAAACGACAGTCTGAGCGAACGCATCTATTGTCCCCGTTCCATGCATAGCATGCCCTACGCGCTGCGCTGCCAGGTGAACGCTTCCTCCCTGTCCCCGCAACTGGGTTCCCGTTTGCGGCCTTCTCTACTTCATATTTTAGGACCGAATGCTCGATGCTTTCGTCTTGGGTGCATCTTGGAGAAGGCCGCAAACCCGACGGTCTCACCCAGCTTGCGGATAGCAAGTATGTGGTCAACATGTGCAATGTCCCTGTAATGGTCATCCCTGGCTCTTGACGAGATAAAGCTGACGTGTTCAATGAATGACCTGTAGTCGGCTATCGTCAGGCAGGGGATGTCCAGGCACCATTGACAGGAAGCCTTCACCAGTTCATGAGCGTTCATTTTCCGAACGTCCTTCCCCTGCACGTATTTCCTGAGAGACCACTTACTTCTCCTGCGCCTAGACGAGCTGCCGTCGCTGCTCGACCTCGAAGAGCGCCTTCTCCGCCTGCTCGACCCTCTCGACCGTCGACGTGAGTGGCCGAAGGTTGAGTGTCCATCATCACGCTCGGATCCTCGCGTCCAGGATGGAGGAGGCAGGGTAGCGCATTTTCGGTCGTCCACGTGCGGCGTGTCGTCCCTTGTTGCGTGCCGAGTTGAAGTACGATAGGTGTTGGTGGCGGAAAAGTCGGCGCCCCGTCGTCCGTCGTCCACTGCCGCGGTCGTCCGGCGCCTAGTTCGTCATCTTTCCCGCTCCTCCTTCAACGCCTCCAGTTCGTCCTCCAAGTCGGTTACACGCATCTCGGCCTTGATTATGTCGATCGCCTCCCTCGCGTTCCGCTCCCGGTCGTCCAGTGATAGAGTCGACATTGCTGAAGTAGTTGAGTCCATGTCGACGGTATCGGAATGCTTTGCTGCCGGTCTCGTATTTTTTTTACGATGCTTTACCGCTGCGCGTTGACATGCTACTTTGGGCCAGTGTGTCGATACTTTTGCATGCGCAAGTTACCTGGTCCTGTTTGTGGGTAGAACCGCCGTCATCCTAATCCCTAATCCCTAAAGCAGCCGTACTACGGTACGCTTCATTAAGCGGATTAAGCGCTAAGCGGTTAAGCGGATTAGGCAAGTAACTCACGTCGTTGAGAAGAAAGCTATGACGTGTGCATAACGACCGTTATTTCAAATGAACCATAACTTAATGTAGCCTATACTGAGAGCATTTTCTCAATATTATAATCGACAGTCATGTTTCTTGAAATCGATATGGTCAAACATATTAACGAAAGCAGAAATCAATGAATCAATGTTTAAACAACTCGACTTGGTCAGTCGACTGGGATTCAAATGTCATGCTTAAGCGTCTAATTAAGCGTTTCTGCACTCTTGACTCCTCTCGTCGATCCGCGACGATCGTGCAGCTCCAACACGCCGCAGGTGGTTGACAAACATGACGTATGTAACATGTGTAACAAGTGTCGAGCCGAGAAACGGTCGATATATAAATGTTTTTACGATACCGTCATCCACTTGAAGATCGATCCCCCATTGCCCGTGAAGAAACGACACACATCGTCACTTGTAGTATAGGTTCTAGTCGTCCGCTGGCCCGGACGATCGGCAGAAGTAAACTTAATACACAAGACACAGGTAGGAAGTAGACTGTGGTGTGTCCAGTTTGAAATCCAGTGCGGTAGTGACTTGCCCGGGCGGATTGGTGAGAAAAGCGCCCGGTGGTGGCGCTAGTAGTAGGCAACCGGGGCAAATCCGGGCAAGGCAACAATTGGACAATAATAATATCGAAGTAACATGATGGAATAATAATAATAAACTACTCCGCCTATTTATACATGCATAATAAATTATACGTACTATATAATATATATAATGTATATATAATATAAAGTATATATACTATATATACTATATATACTATATATAATATATATAATATATATAATATATATAATATATATTTAATATATATAATATATATAATATATATAATATATATATCATTGCAGCATCGGTACACAGGACGAGGAGGCATGACGTTGGGATAACATGGCATTTATTCCGGGCGGCCCCCGGGGGCATTACATGATGTGAGCGAGCCGGAGGCTGCATGGAGCAAAGTCATGGGGTGATCGCGGTCAAATATGAGAGTGGGATGAGTGAGGCGAGACATATGAGCATAGGCGATGAACATGTATATATAGTGGTTATTAGCGGGTAGCATAAATAACCTATTGTAATATAATATGATATGTAATTATAGTAATTGTTTAGTATAATTGTTATATTATATGGCGATATTAATTATGTGAATTGCTGGTTAATTAATAGCGATGTATGGTATAATGATAATACATATAATTTCTTATGATTAAGTGCGGAGTGGGTGGGTGGGTAAAGAAAGTTAGGTGTGGTCAGTCCTGTTGTTGGGAGCGGAGTGACCAGTGGTGTGTGTGTTAGGGAGGAGCTGGTGTGTGTGTGAGTGGTTGTGTGCTCAGTGAGCAGCAGGCAGGCAGGGAGCAGTGAATGTAGGTCGAGTGAGTAGGGGGGTGGTGCAGTGAGGAGTGTGGGTACCCCCCTTTGAGTCCGCCGCCCCCCCCCCCTGCCACGGGGGAGGGGGGGGAGAGGGGGGGTCCAACGGCCTCGCCGACCCGTGCACCCCGCAATGACCCCGAATGACCCCATGGTCATTCACCACCATTGCAGCATCGGTACACAGGACGAGGAGGCATGACGTTGGGATAACATGGCATTTATTCCGGGCGGCCCCGGGGGGCATTACATGATGTGAGCGAGCCGGAGGCTGCATGGAGCAAAGTCATGGGGTGATCGCGGTCAAATATGAGAGTGGGATGAGTGAGGCGAGACATATGAGCATAGGCGAGGAACATGTGTATATAGTGGTTATTAGCGGTTAGCATAAATAACCTATTGTAATATAATATGATATGTAATTATAGTAATTGTTTAGTATAATTGTTATATTATATGGCGATATTAATTATGTGAATTGCTGGTTAATTAATAGCGATGTATGGTATAATGATAATATATATATAATTTCTTATGATTAAGTGGCCAAGCCAAGTATTGTTCGTGGTAGAGTGTTATTTTTGGACCATGGCATTTACCAAGGCAGAGTTGACTCTGGTCGAGTCGCGTGTGTCCATGTATACCTTATGGGCTTGTGAGGCCCAGCCACCAAATCGCTGGACCTCCAGTTCGGAGCTACCGGATGCGAATGCCACGGTAGCAGCCGCCCTCCGGATGGCATGGAGAGTGAAGGGCTGTTGGTGCGGGTGGGGTTGCTGGGCGTCGCGCCATGCCCTAGCACTGTAGGGGATGGACATGGTCTGTCCGTCCGCCGGGAAGACCAGCAGGGGTTGTGTCGGGTGCCGGGTGGGTGCTATGCCGATCATGCGATTGTATGCATTGACCGGGCATAGTCGTGGGTCCGGGCTGGGCACCAGCCGGATGGTCCTCGATCTGCCGTTGGCTTGCATGTTTTTGGCCCATTTCTGGTCGATGATGAGGTGGGCATCCTCGACCCACACGTCTTGTCTGGAAGCATGGCGCGTCGGGTCGTAGGTCGCTGCAGATCTTGGTGCCACCTCGGATTGTCGGGCTCCGGTGTAGAACATCACCAATATGGCGAAGGCCACCACCTGCCCCTGTGGCGAGTGTGCGAGGTGGATGACCGCCGTCCTGATGACGCTCACTGGTGCATGGGCCTGCTGCCTGGGCCTGTGGTCCTTGGACCTCTTGAGTGCATCGAGCGCCAGGGTGACCGTGATGTGGTCGAGGGGGGTCACTGGGGCCTCCTTGATTTTGAGGAAGAGCCTGACGTGTGACACCGAGTTCGCCACTGATGATGGGCACAAGTGGTCCGCGCGCTCTTCTATCCAGCACCTCAGCTGGATCGGGGTCGGCTGGAGCATGTCGACCGCGTAGTTGCGGCAGTGTGCCGTGTAGTACCGGATCGTCGCGTTGTAGTTGGCCCAGGTCCCCGGCGCCCTCGCGTCGGCCTGCCTGGCCTCGGCCGCCCTGTGCAGTCTGCTGTATTCGGCCCCTGTGGACAGAAAGAGGTTGCAAAGGGCTGTAGTCAAGGAGGGCTGGTGGTATGGGGGGGGAGGTGTTTACGTTGGCAGATCTGGATCGCCAGGTCCCTGTGGCGTGGACTGATGTGGGCCCTGCTAAGGGCATCGGCGACTATGTTCTGTTCGCCTGGGATATGGTGGTATGTGAGCTTTATGTTACGTACCGCCTGGAACATCCAGGCGCCCCTGGCTATGCTGAGGAGGCGGGGGTCCTGGCCCTTGCCGGTGGTTAGTACGTGGACTGCCGCCATGTTGTCACAGTGTATGGCTATGTGACCTCCATGGTCCTCAGGGCGTGCGAGGGTATGTAGGGCGACGAGGACATTTAGTGCCTCTATCTGTGTGATGCTGTAGTTCTTGTTGTGGTAGCCGTGGGTGAGGGGCATGGAGTAGGCCCATGTGTCGTCTGCCCCACCTATGCCGCCGAGGCAGGCATCGACAACGATTTACCTGCCCGGGTCGTTGGGGGGTATGATTGCCGAGCCGTTCCATCCGCTGGTGAATGCGGGGAACCAGGCGAGGTCGGCCCTCATGTCGTCGGTCATGGCTGTGCGTTGGCCGGTCATGCCCCTTAGCGCCTGGAGGAGGCTGCCGACAAACAGGCGAGCGAGGTGGATGCACTTGGATAGGTGGAGCAGCTTCCCCAGTAGCGACTGAAGTCGCTTCCTTGTGATGTGAGTCCTGGCCGCGGCCGCGTGTACGAGGCTGATGGTGGCGTCGACCTTGTCGAGGGGCATGGTCAGTGTCATGGTGGTGGCATCTATGTGTATGCCCAGCCACCGGACTGATCGCGCGGGGGGCTGGGTCTTGTCCCTGGCCTCGGGGAGGCCGAGGTCCTCGAAGAGCTGTCGCGCAACGGCGAAGTGGGCGTCGGCGGTGCGCTTGTCGGGGGCGACGACGATGAGGTCATCGAGGTACATGGTGGCCGCGATGCCACGCCCCCTGAGGATGTAAGTGATGGCCTCGGCCACCCTCTGGATGTGGCAGCTGGATCCTCGGGCTCCAAATGGGACGGAGATGTCAAGGTAGAAGCGCCCCTTCCAGCGGGCGCCGAGCAAGGGCCAGTCGAGCGGGCAGGAGCGGAAGTTTTTGTATGCTCGGCTGATGTCCATAGTGAACATAAAGCTGCCGCGCCCGCTCTCGCTTAGTTCGCGTGTGAAGCCCTCTACCGTTGGCAGGCAGTGGTCGCGGGTGTGGCCGAGGGCGGTGTTCTTCATAATGTACGCGTTGACGGATGTAGCGGCGGGGAAGGATAGGTCGGTGATGATCCTTCGCTTGGTGGGGTCTGCCTTCTGCCTGGTCATGATCGGTGATGCATGGAACCAAGGGGCGAAGGGGGGGGGGCGTCGTGTGGGCCATATAGGGCGCCGCACTCGGTCTCTGTGTTAATGTAGTCGTCGACTGCACCGGGGTGCTGGGCGGCGCTTGGGTGGTTGGCTACCTCACCGGTGCCAGAGGTGGGTCCCATATAGCCGAGGGAAAACCGTATGTTAGGAAGTCGATGAGCTGTCTGTGGTCGGCAGAGTCAGAGAGGCTGGCGCGCCACTTGTCGACACATATACCGCTGGGGACGGGCACCCGTGCGGCGACAGCATTAGGGAGGCCGGTTTCACGCACACGTCGGTATATGTCTGCTATGTCGGTGGATAGGCCGGGGGCGGGTCGAGGCCAGTGGCGTATTCGGTGTTCGCTTAGTGCGTGAGGGCTGGTTTCGATTGCGCTGCCGGGTAGGGTGGGGGAGTCATGGGTACAATGAAGCCTTATGCGTTTGAACAGGTTTTGTCCGTTGTGTGCTCCATCCCGGCCGAGTCGGTCAGCTTTGATGTGTACCAGGCCGTTAGCGGTGGCCCCCCCGGAGTGGACGGGCGGGGGCGTTGCAGGGGGGGGGTGGACCTGAGCCGGGATGAGAGGCGTCGGTGCGGGGTGGTGTGGGTGGAGTGGGTGGGCGGGCCGGTGGTGTGGGTGGGTGGCGGCTGCCGTGCGGGTGTGGCGAGAGGCGTGGCCATTGACTGGTGCTGGGCCATGGGGTTTAACGAGGGCTGGGGTGGGGGGGTCGGCGTGGGGGGGTTTTGCGGGGGGGTGGGGGGGCGGGTCCCGGTGCTCCCTCGCGTCCCGTGGCATCAGTCCTTTGTGGCATCCCTTGCTTTGCGCCTACACTGCTGCTGTGAGTGATCGAATCCGATCTGTGTCACCTTGTAGCAGTAGGCGCACGCATGCACCACATCGTCGGGTCCGTCGTGGTGGCGTTGGGTGAGGGTGCAGCGTCGTGGGGAGTTGTAGGCGGCACACGGGCGCTCATGTGTTTCAAGCTCAATTCGGCCACATGCTTGTTTGTTGTTGTCACGTGGACCGTTGTTGTTGTCACGCGCACTAGGTCTGCCCGCCCTGTCATCGGGGTTGGGCGTGGCCATGTAGTAGGTTAGGCGTTCGTGCTTCATGTCTGACCTGTCACTCCATCGCATCTTCCTCCTTTCGATGCTGTCAAATATGTGCTGGGACCAGCTGCACACCATCGGCCAGGGCTTCGTTTTGCACTCGTCGGTGATGCACCTGAAGTGGTCCAGCATGTCGAGGAAGTCCCTTGGATCATACACCTCATTGTCGTCTATCAGGGTCATGAACGCTGAGAGGTACTCTCGCTCGGTCATAGTGCCACGGGCCGCCAGCTTCTGGGCGGCTGACTGGCAGTCAGTGCGATCTAGATACATATAGGGCTTGGATATGGGGTTGGTGATGAACATGTCGTGCATCACGGCACGCCTACCTTGGAGCCTTCGGTGCCTTGCCTCGTATCTTGCGACGTCGTCGTCTATGGATTGCAGTCGCTGCATCCTGAGCTCCTGCTCGTCACGTATGTCAGCGTCCCTCCCTGCGGGTGGGGCGGGTAGGCGGGCGTATGGGTCGCGCCACCCACCCAGCTGGCGGTCAACGTAGGCTGGGTTGTATCCGGGCGAGAGGGACCTGAGCCTGTGCCGGGCCGGGGGGGGGCGGCCCGCCCGCCGGGCGGTGGTGTTGGGCTGGAGCCGCGGCACGCGCGGGCGCGGGGGCCACGTGGTCAGCGGCAGGCGGGTGGGCTGCGGCGGGCACCACGTGGGCGGGGGGGGCGGCGGAGAGGGTTGTCGGGCGTCCCGCTCCCCACGGGCCGGGGAGGCGCACGCACGTGGCGAGCGTCGCGCTCGGCGCCCTGCCGTGCTATGTCCATGATCGCATCCTGAATGGCCGCCATGCGGGTATCCATTCTAGCCTCCATCCGCGCCTCCATCTGTCGGAGCTTGGCATCGACCCCACTGCCGGGGGAGGTCGGTCGGGCCCCGATCGCCGGGGAGGGGTCCCGGTCCGCGCGCGCGACCGGGGACGCCGGAGACCGCTGCCCCGCCGGGATGTATGAGTCGTCAGTGTCCTGGGGAGTGCTGCTCCGCCCTCCCCTGCTGTCTCCCAGGTCCAGCTTAGGTAGTATCCCGGTGGCGGCGGAGGGTCCTCCCTTCGCCTTGTTCTTGGACCCCGGGGGCCTCCCGGCCTTCCTGCTCTTACCTGAGGACCCATTTCTCGGCATGTTGTGTGTGCGTCGGTGGTTCTGACGGTGCCAAAGAAAGTTAGGTGTGGTCAGTCCTGTTGTTGGGAGCGGAGTGACCAGTGGTATGTGTGTTAGGGAGGAGCTGGTGTGTGTGAGTGGTTGTGTGCTCAGTGAGCAGCAGGCAGGCAGGGAGCAGTGAATGTAGGTCGAGTGAGTAGGGGGGTGGTGCAGTGAGGAGTGTGGGTACCCCCCTTTGAGTCCGCCGCCCCCCTCCCCTGGCCACGGGGGAGGGGGGGGGGAGAGGGGGGTCCAACGGCCTCGCCGACCCGTGCACCCCGCAATGACCCCGAATGACCCCATGGTCATTCACCACCTGGTCATTCACCACCATTGCAGCATCGGTACACAGGACGAGGAGGCATGACGTTGGGATAACATGGCATTTATTCCGGGCGGCCCCCGGGGGCATTACATGATGTGAGCGAGCCGGAGGCTGCATGGAGCAAAGTCATGGGGTGATCGCGGTCAAATATGAGAGTGGGATGAGTGAGGCGAGACATATGAGCATAGGCGATGAACATGTGTATATAGTGGTTATTAGCGGGTAGCATAAATAACCTATTGTAATATAATATGATATGTAATTATAGTAATTGTTTAGTATAATTGTTATATTATATGGCGATATTAATTATGTGAATTGCTGGTTAATTAATAGCGATGTATGGTATAATGATAATATATATATAATTTCTTATGATTAAGTGCGGAGTGGGTGGGTGGGTAAAGAAAGTTAGGTGTGGTCAGTCCTGTTGTTGGGAGCGGAGTGACCAGTGGTGTGTGTGTTAGGGAGGAGCTGGTGTGTGTGAGTGGTTGTGTGCTCAGTGAGCAGCAGGGAGGCAGGGAGCAGTGAATGTAGGTCGAGTGAGTAGGGGGGTGGTGCAGTGAGGAGTGTGGGTACCCCCCTTTGAGGCCGCCGCCCCCCCCCCCCCCGCCCCCCCCCCCCGGGGGGGGGGGGGGGGGGTCCAACGGCCTCGCCGACCCGTGCACCCCGCAATGACCCCGAATGACCCCATGGTAATTCACCACAATATATATAACATATATCATATATATTATATATAGTATATATAGTATATAGTATATATAGTATATATTATATATTATATATAATATATATAATATATATACTATTTTTCTATTGCATTTATTATACTTTATTATGAACCAATGTGCACCCCGACAGGTCTGCCTACCCATAATGCTGCAGGCCTATAGGGGTACGGTGGCGCCATCATCGGCGTTTTGCGGTACTTTTGAGTCGGCGCCCACTGAAGCATTTGGCTCGAAAAGTTCCTTAATTATATACAACGTAATACACCAATCTGACCATGAGCGACTTGGGCAACAGTCCACATAGCGCCAAGACTGCAAACACAGCTCGGGGTGGGTGGCGGGTGGGGGTGGGGGGCGCTCACCTGCAACAACGCCACCCGTCTCACCGCCTCCTTCACCTGATATGTAAAGTTTCAACTGACCAACCTTTGATACATCTTCTTTCAAGAAGGTACAGTGCCAGGAGCCGTGGCTAGAAGTGTCACAAACATTGTGCCATGCAGTTCTGATGTCTGCAACATCAAGAAAAGAACCAGCGATTCAAGAAGGTACAGTTCCAAGAGCTGTGGCTAGAAGTGACACAAACATTGTTCCACACAGTTCTGATGCACACAACATCTAGAAACGAACCACTGATTCAAGAAGGTACAGTGCCAGGAGCCGTGACTCGATGTAAAATTTTCCGATACAATGACACGAGGATATATGTGAACTCTACTATAATAAATTGCAACTTATCTATATAATGGTAAATGGTAATATATCAAATCCAAAGGCATATGAGGGATATGTGGAGTTGGTAAACTATTACTCATTAGGTATAGAAATTGTATAGTAAAATAGTATAGAGCAGGAGTGTCACTTTTTCGATACAGTCTTTGGAGGAGTTGCCTCACATACCCCCTCCCCCACGTGTTATTTATGGATCACTGGCCACCACAAGGCACTGTAGCCAGCATGACAAGGCCTTGGTTACAACAGATTGAACCCTGATTGGTGGTTCAACCCATGTGACCACCACCATATTGGATTCTAGAAACCTATATAAGATTATAAACCAGGGAGTCTCACTCTCCTACTTTTCTCTCTTTCTCTACCTTCCTTCATTACCTGTATTGATTTCTCATTAGCTTGTCCACACCACTCACACCACCGACTTTACATAGAGGCGACACACACAAATTGTGCCACGCGGTTCTGATATTCACAACATCTAGAAAGAAACCAGCATTTCAAGAAGGTAAAGTGCCAGGAGCCGTGGCTAGAAGTGACATACAAATTGTGCCGCGCGGTTCAGATGTTCACAACATCAAGAATGGGACCAGCTACTCAGTTGCACGCGTTTCTCGAGTTTACTTCTTTTTTCTTGATTGATTTCGCTTTTTTGGGGGGGGGGGGGTAAATAAGTTTATTCTGCTGAATAAATTCAGTTTTCAGTGCTTTTCCAGCCATTTTTTTCAATTCAGGATTATTTACACAAAAGTGGTAAATCTCAGTGCATTTGGGTTCCTAATAGTATATTTGGTCTGTCCCTGTCATTTTGTAGGCGGCTGACTGGAAATAATGGAGATGTGGCGAAAAAGGACATCTGAGAATGAGGGTTGGTGGTCGGTATCACTACGCGGGGAGAAGGAAACTGGGCGCGAAAGAAAATAATCCAGACCTTCACCATAGTGTTTTTAACCCGAAATAAATAAATTTGCTTCGATTTGATTAAAAAGACAGCCATACAGCAATTACACCCAGCAATGCAAGCGCATCAGCATCGAACTCACAACAGGACAGACCAGAATCTGGAATATGTATGCCTAGTAATCACTTGATTAGTTGGAAGTTTCACGTCCTAGCAACATATGAGGTGATATTTAGACATAGTATGGCTTCTGAAAATGTGTGGTCCTGGCTGTATTTATAGTGCTGCAAGTTGGGACACCATGCAACTGTAATTTATTAATAGCGTTATGAGTATGTCACCTCAGGGAACATGGTGGCCGAATCGGCAAGAGCACTGGCTTCCCAGTCGAAAGGTGACGGGTTCGAGTCCCAGCCGAGTCTAACCAATGACTTACAGGTTTGATGCTTATCGCTACCTAGTCTGGGACTTGGCATTACTAGGATACTTATGACAAGCACTGGTTAGGTCAGTATCAGCATAATGTGACTGACTAGGATAGTGACAAATTTGCAACAATCACCATCACCTATGACACCTATCAGATTGAACCCACAACCCTGACTTGCCACCTAGCGGGTTCATGCTCAGTTTCACCGCCGACTGGAGTGTTCGCGCCACTTCTCTCATGGACACAAACCTGCATGGTCAGGATATCTCTCCTCCCATAAATTAACGGCCCACCCACCCTAAAACCAAGAAACTTTTATGCGTGAGTGTCAGAGAACATTCGATCATCTCACTGTGACCTCCAACCTAACGATCCAGGCGGAGGCCTGGGGACCTCAGCTCTCATTTAAAAATAAAATCACATTATATCACTTCTTTGTTGTCCACATCGTGACTTACATGTTCAGATTCACTAACCACTTTTTAGTATTACTCATTTGTTCCTAGCTGCATGACTTGTCATCAGGAGCTATTCCAACTCCCAGGTACCATTAAAATGGTTGTAATGGAACCAAATCTAAAACAAAAACAAAACAAGACCCACACACACCACATCACCAAACACACATCATCAGAGAACTTTGTCTTTGTGAAGAAATTCTATTATATTGACTAGTCACAGATTTAGCATGCAGGGATGGCCCTAGCTCTGTTCCACAACCACAATGCCAGCATGCACGATGCTCGAGCTGTATTTACTAGTTTCAACTACGCTGGAATTGTGATTTCTTCTTTTTCTTTTTGTTCTTTCTTATTCTATTGGAGTGAAAGATTCGCTGCGCGCGACTGGCAGTGCACCTGAGTGTTGGGTATTGAGAGGGTCCGCAGCGCCAAGACCGGCACACACCAGCCGACATTCAAGACAAAATGCACCATCTGAATTATCATTTTCACTACCATTGTCGATGTTGGTTGCAACATGGGTAATCAAACAAGGCGGAGTCGGATACCTATTCAACGGCTGCTGGTGCCACCTGTACTTGAACCTTAACATTAAATATATGGATTGACGTCTACCATTCCTAGCGGGTATTTTCTAAACTACGCCGAGTAACCATGCAGAGCTGGCGGATGTGCATATGTAAATTAGATACGATGTCAGCAGCCGAAATCTATTACAAAGTTACGAAAACTTTACGTAGTCATGCTGTTTTGGGCCGGCCAAGCTGCTATATAAAGCACACAAAACCCAGGCCTCTGCCACTACGACCTGATGGCGGACGGCGGCGGACCTTTTACTCTGCCATCCCACACCCCACAATAAGAGAATAGAACTATAGGGTTAAATCATCTTGGGGCTATTCTCTCATTATACTCAAGCATGTACGATTTCCATTTTTGTTCATTAAAAAGTCCAAATATATACCATTTATCCGTGTTCACGTTGTTCAATTATCATTCTACTTCATTCATCAATTATATCTTGTGTTATCATTATATTTTTCCTTTTTAAATAGTGTTGATTTTTCGAACACCTGGTTTGTAATATTTTATTCATTATGATAATCCTGAATTTGCTTTCATTACCGTTATGTTCTTGTTATCGTTGTTCTTTGTCTTTCTCTCTCCTTGCACTTTCATTTTACTGTCACCATGGGTGTGCACTGTTACAAAGTCGGTACCCGTCCTGTTAATACCCTCGATGATGCCAGGAGGTAAAACTCCAACAACCAACGGCTACCATTATCTCCCACTATGATCACTGCTGCCATTCCCATTTCCATTATCCTACCAGTACTGTTGACATTAACGTTACTGCTATTGGTACTGTTACTCCTACTGTTGCTGTTACTATTTCTGGTACCGGTAGTTTTACTACTACTACCACTACCATTTCAGTTACTGGTTCCATTATCGTCATCAGTACAACATTTCCATTACTGTTACAGTTACCAGTACGATAACTGCTACCATTACCATTACTGTTACATCTCCTGTTACCATTACTGTTACCATTGCCATTACCATTACCACTACCACTACAGTTACTGGTTCCATTATCATCATCAGTACCATTACGTTTACAGTTACCACTACCATTACTGCTACCATTACCATTACTGTTACATCTACCGTTACCATTACTGTTACCATTACCATTACCACTACCACTACAGTAAATGTTTCCATTATCGTCATCACTACCATTACTGCTACAGTTACCATTACCATTACTGATACCATTACTGTTACCATTACCGATACTGTTACCATTACCATTACCATTACCATCACCACAACAGTTACTGTTTCCATTATCGCCATCAGTATCATTACTGTTACAGCTACCATTACCATTACTGCTACCATTACCATTAATGTTACATCTACCATTACCATTACTGTTAGCATTACCATTACTACTACCACTACAGTTACTGTTTCCATTATCATCATCAGTACCATTACTGCTACCATTACCATTACTGTTACAGTTACTGTTACCATTACTGTTACCATTACCATTGCCATTACCACTACCACTACAGTTACTGTTTCCATTATCCTCATCAGTACCTCTACTGCTACAGTTACCATTACCATTACTGTTACCACTACCAGTACCTGTATGATGACCATTACCATTACTGTTACAGTTACAAGTACCATTCCTGTTGCAGTTATCATTGGCATTACAGGTACCGTTACAGTTACCATTACCATTACTGTTACATTTACCATTATCATTACTGTTATAATTACCATTGCCATTACTGTTACCGTTACCATTATTGTTATAGATACCATTACTGTTATACATTATAATTACCTTTACCATTACAGTTACCATTACTGTTACCATTACCCTTCCCATTACTGTTATAGTTACCATTGTCATTACTGTTACAGAAACATCACCATTACTGTTACAGTTACAGTTACCATTGCCACTACAGTTGCCATTACCATTACTGTCACCATTACTCTTACCATTACCATTACTCTTACCATTAATCTTACCATTTCCAGTACTGTTACAGTTACCATTACCATTACTCTTACCATTACTCTTATCATTACCATTACTGTTACAGTTACCATTACCATTACCAGTACCACTAATCATCATTACTGTTTTACCACTGCCACCACTATCACTTCCACTAGCATCGCAGCCACCACCTCCACCACTATGAACACTGCCACAGCCACCACTACTGCCTATGTCACAACAACTGCCACTGTTATTGCCACTGCCACCACTACTACCACCGCTACAATTACCATTACCATCTCTTTATCATTAGCACTACCGAATAATTGATATGAGCATCAACATTACCACTAGCATTACCATCAGTGTCACCGTTAACAATACCATTATTATTACCACTAGCAGTATCATTATCATAATCATGACTATTACCATTACCATTAGCAGTATCATTTGCATTTGCATTGCCATTACTGTTATCATTACCATTACCATTAGCATTACTATTAGCAGTATCCTGATCGTTATCCTGCTCCACTGTTTGAAAACACCGTCTGCAGGGCCGCGTCTGCGCTGGTGGACGCATACGCTTCCTTCGACAGGTCGGCCATTTTAAAATCCATTTAACGAATGTAGCTGAGTTGTTTTAGGTGAAATGTTGTCTGATGAACAAAAATCTGTAACCATAGAGACATCGGGGCCGCACTTTTGCGTCACCCTGGCGGCGACAGCAGCTAATAGCAGGGGATTTCCTTGCTTTGTTTGTTTATTGTTGATTTACGTCCTAGCAACATCTAAGTGTTCTCTGTGGCGGAGTGGTTAGAGTGTCTGACTTGTTTCTAGGTCAGACTCCTAATCTGAAGGTTGGTGGTTCAATTCCCTGTGCCCCCACCTCTGCCAATTTGGATTTCCACCGCTGTGTATAACTTACAGTGTCATCAAAGGCCAGTTGCCCTCATACCATGTCTATGTGGTGTGGGAGGTTAAAAATCCCTTGGGTTGGTAAAAGTGTAGGCTCGGGCTTTCTATCGACAAACTGTCTAATGGTGAAAACAAGTCTATTCAGGCTTATCCATGATAGGCAGTATCAATCTTCCAATCTTCAAGGAAGTTCATATCAGGACCGGTACCGATTAGTGACAGTGCACATTCATGGCACCTTGTGACAGTGCACACTCACGGTGCTTTTTATAGTGCCACCCCACAGGGAAATCAGGCCGCGAGCACCATGACCCGATATCCCACTTAGTCAAATTATCCTGATACTGAGCCAACCAGTCCTTGCCCTATCCTATTAATGCTGAGTACCAGGCTAGTATCAATTTTAAGTCATCGATTTCACTAGGCTATGATTCGAACTCCTGACCTTCTGCACGGGAAGCCTTCGCTGTACAGATTAGATCACCGCGTCGGGTGGTATTTTCCTTCATGAGGTGTGCTAATGCTGGTTAATCCGCCCCCCTCTTCCTCCCTTCCCCCCTCGCCCCCCCCCCCCACACCCCTCCACCCCCTCCCCCACCCCTCCACCACCTTCCCCACCCCTCCACCCACGCATGAACGGATTAACAGATGCTGTTTGTATGTTGTTGTTTTACGTCCTAGCAACATTTAAGGTCATGTCAGGACAGATACCGACTTAGGACAGTGGGCACTCATGGTGACTTTATAGTGCTGCCCCACTGGGAGACCAGGCTGCCAGCACCATGACCTGATATTCCTCTCAGTCACATTATCATGACACTGAGCCAACCAGTCCTTGCCCTATCCTAATAATGCCGAGCGCCTGGCTAGGAAGCGACAAGTATCAATTTTTAAGTCATTGATTTGAATCGCCCAGGGTTTGTACCCACCATTACCAAACTGTCCATCCCCTCCTACCTCTCCTCCACCATCCATCACCAGACTCGTCTGCTTCCCAAAACAGGAAGCAGACGCTCAACTCATTTGGCCATCCCATCTGGTCAGGATTAACTGATACAGTAGGTGAAACTGTGAATAAAAGTAATAAAATGTCCACAAAACACACCATCCACCAGCACAGTGCCTTTGTTTTTGGCGAAACTGCATTGAATCGAGACATGGTTGTTGTTTGTTGATGTTTTATATCCTAGCAACATCGAACGTTATATCAGGATGGGTACTGTCTTGTGACAGTGCTCATTCATGGCGACTTGTGACAGTACACACTCATAATGACTTTATAGTGCTGCCCCACTGGGAGACCAGCCCACCATGACATGAAATCCCATGCTGTCACATTATGGTGACACTGAGCCAACCAGTCCTTGCCCTATCCTATTAATGCAAAGCGCCAGGCTCGGTAGCGACAAGTATTGATTTTGTAGGGCATTGGTTTGATTCAGCTGGGATTTGAACTCATGACCTTCCAAATGACTCATGACCTCCAGCTTCAGATCGGACACCTGGTAGATACGGAACCCCGTCCCTCACCCACACCCACACCCACACACCCACGAACTTACCCACCCTCCCACGAACATACCCACCCTCCCACTCACTCGCACCCTCCCACACACGCGTACCCACCCTTATTCCCACCCTTCCACCCCCACACACCCATACTCACCCTCCTAACCCCCACCTCCCACTCAACCACCCTCACCCATACCCCCATCGCCACCCTCCCACACCCGCACACCCACACCCCTCCGACGAACGACCACCCCCACACTCCACCCCACAGCCACACCCACCCCTCCCTCCCACACCCCTCCCTCCCACACCCACCACCACCCACTCCGCCACGCATGCGTCGCGGTGCGCATGCGCGGCGGAGACTGCGCAGTCAGAAACCGTACAAAAAAAGGGGCCATCAGTGAAGACAGTAGGTATCGCGTTAAGTGTGTTGTTTTATCGTATTGCTCTGTTAACACGCGGGTACAAGCCGAGACATGCACCCCCCCCACCAAACCCCCACCTCCCACACACACCCCTCCCCCTCCCATCTCCCTCCCCACACAACCTCTGTCTTCTGCCCTTCCCCTCTGTCCTCCTCCCCTCCCCCTTTCCGCCCATACTCCTCTTCCTCTGTCCCCATCCCCTCCCACCCCGCTCCCCCTCTCCTCCCTCCATCTCCACCTTCCTCCCTCCCCCACCTCCCCACGCATCCTCCCTCTCCCACTCCCACTTCACCTCCTCTGTCGCTCTTTCCTCCTTCCCTCCCCTCCTCCCTCTCCTCCCCGTTTCCCTCCAAACACCCTCACCCCCCCCCTCTATATCCATCCCTCTACCTCACCTCCACCAACACCTCCTCCCATCCCCCCTCTCCCCCCTCCCTCTCCTCCCCTTTCCCCCATAATCCTCCCCCCTCCCTATTTCCCTAACCTCCACCTCACCTCTCCTCCACCACACCCCCTCCCCACCCCCCCTCACCCCCTCTCCTCCCCATTTCCCTCATATACTCCCCCTCCCACCTCCCCCTCCATCCCCCACTACCCTATCCTCACACCGACACCTCCTCCATCCTCCCCCTCACCCCCCCCCCCCCCTCCTACCTCTCCCCACCACCACCCACCACCTCACCCCATCCCCCCTTCCGCACTTCCCTCCACCTCCCACTCCTCCACCCTTTCCTCCTGCCTTCCTCGCTCCCTCCTCCAGTTCCCCATCCCACATCCCAACTCTTCGCTCTGCACTTCTTCCCGCCATTTCCTCTTTTCTCTTCCCTGCTCCCTCTGCTTCCTCTGCTCCTCCCTTATTCCCACTCTATTTTCTCTTCCTCTTCCTCATATCCTCTTTGCCTCTTATCGCTCTTCACCCTTTGTCTGCCCCATCGGGTCTTCGGACTTCCCCATCTTCCTTCTCTTGATGTCCCCCCTTCCCTTGCTCCCCTGCATTCTCTACTTTCCTGCCTTCCTTGGCTGTCCTCCCTTCCTTTACTCACCTCCCTTCCTTTACTCTCATCTTCCTGTACTCTCCTCCATTCCGTTGATCCCCTACCTTCCTTTGCTCTCCCATCTTCCTTTGCTCTCCTGTCTTCCTATGCTATCTTCCCTTCCCTTAATCTACTCACTCCATTAACTCTCCCCCTTCTTTCACTCTCATACGTTCCCTTTCATTCCTCCCTTCCATAACGATCCTCCCTTCCAGCGCTATCCTTCATGTCCTAACCCCCTCCCTTCCCTTACTCTCCTCGCTAGTTTTACTCCCCTCCCTTTCCTCCATCCATCACCAGACTCCCTCGTCCATTCGATCTCCCAGTCCTCTCTTCTCCCTCCTTCCCCTCTCCCCTTCTCTCCTTCGCTACCACTCAGGTGTCCCCTGTAGAACCTCTTCCCTCCTCTCCTTCACCACCACTCAGTTGTCCCCTGTGGAACCTCTTCCCTTCTCTCCTTTCCTACCAATCAGTTGTCCCCTTTGGAACCTCTTCCCTCCTCTCCTTCACCACCACTCAGCTGTCCCCTGTGGAACCTCTTCTCTTTTCTCTGTCACTACCACTCAGTTGTCCCCCATCGAACCTCTTCTCTTCTCTCCTTGCCTACCACTCAGTTGTCCCCTGTGGAACCTCTTCTTTTCTCTCCTTCCCTGCCACTCAGTTGTCCCCTGTGGAACCTCTTCCCTTGTCTCCTTGCCTACCACTCAGTTGTCCCCTGTGGAACCTCTTCCCTCCTCCGCTTTACTACCACTCAGTTGTCCCCTATGGAACATCTTCTCTTCTCTCATTACCTACCACTCAGTTGTCCCCTGTGGAACCTCTTCTCTTCTCTCCTTCACTACCACTCAGTTGTCCCCTGTGGAACCTCTTCCCTTGTCTCCTTCCCTATCACTCAGTTGTCCCTGTGGAACCTCTTCCCTCCTCTTCTCTCCTACCACTCAGTTGTCCCCTGTGGAACCTCTTCCCTCCTCTCCTTCCCTGCCAGTCAGTTGTCCCTGTGGAACCTCTCCCCTTCTCTCCTTCACTACCACTCAGTTGTCCCTGTGAAACCTCTTCCCTTCTCTCCTTCCCTATCACTCAGTTGTCCCTGTGGAACCTCTTCCCTTCTCTCCTTTCCTACAAATCAGTTGTCCCTGTGGACCCTCTTCCCTCCTCTCCTTCACTACCACTCAGTAGTCTCCCATCGAACCTCTTCTCTCCTTCGCTACCACTCAGTTGTCCCTATCGAACCTCTTCTCTTCTCTCCTTTCCTACCACTCAGTTGTCCCCTGTGGAACCTCTTCCCTCCCCTCCTTCCCTACCACTCAGTTGTCTCCTCTTCCACATCCCACCCCTCCTTCTTACCTACCTGCTCCGCTCCTCACACGCTCCTCATCTGGCACTCATACACTTCCGTCTCTATTCCCCTTCCCCTATCTCTTCCACCTTTCTCCCTTCATTTAAATTGTCCCCCACTCTTACCCCTCCCCTCTTCCTTGCATCTTCCTCTTCTCCTCTTCTCTTACTTCCCGTCAACTCTTCCCACTTCCACTCCCACTCCCCTTCATCCTCCCCCCTATCATTCCCTTTCCTACCTGCCCTTCCTTCCCATTATCGCTCCCCTTCCCGGTCCCCATTCCTTTGCCTTTCCATTCCATTTCCCCACTTGCCCTTCCCCTCCTCTTCCCCTTCCCATTCTCGCTGCTATTTCTTTGCCCCTTGCCCCTTCTCTTCCTCATCTCCTTCCCCTTCGCCCCCCCCCCCCTTCATCATTACCGTATCCGGTGACCGAATCGGTAGAGCGCGGGCTTCCCATGTTGAAGGTCGGGAGTTCGAAGGCCAGCCGAATCAAGCCAATGACTTAACTAAATTTACTCTTGTTTGCTACCTGGCCTGGCGCTCAGCATTAATAGAATCAGACAAGGACTGGTTCGCACAGTATCAGGATAATGTGACAGCGTAAGATATATGATTATGGTGCTGGCGGCCTGGCCTCGCAGTGCGGATGCACTATAAAGTCACCACGAGTGCACACTGTTACAAGTCGGTACCCGTCCTGACATGACAACAGATGTTGCTAGGACGTAAAACTCCAACAAGCAACCCCCTTCCACTTTGCGCCTGTTCCCCCTTTCTCCCCTTTATTCCTCTTTCCCCTTCAATCCTCCTGCGTCTCTTTTACTCCCCCTCCCCACTCCCCCATCCCCCTTCCTCCCCTCCCCCTCCCCCCTTCCCCCCTCCCTCCTCCCCCCCTCCTCCCCTCTCCCCACTCCCCCATCCCCCTTCCTCCCCTTCCCCCTCCACCTTCCCCCCTCCCCTCCTCCCCCCCCCTCCCCCTCCCCTCTCCCCCCTCCCCACCCCCTCCCCCCTTCCTCCCCTTCCCCCTCCCCCCTTCACCCCCTCCCCCTCCCCTCCCAGCTCCTTATCCCCTCCTCAGGCTGTACAATGATGTCTTTCATTTGCATGTTTTTTTTTCTCCTTCTCCTTGTGTGTGAGCCCCTTCTTTTTACGCACACTCCCTCAGGCTCTTCATGCCGACTCCATACACTTAATTTCCGCGTATATTTAATTTTCGCGGAACTGCTTCCTGGACCAGTCACCGCCCACACAATATAATCGCAAATCTTATTTATGTTCACACACACAATAAAACAGAAACATTTCATGCAGAAAAAAACACAGTCTCCAAAATGTATACGAATATTCGAGCTGAAACGCAAATATTTAAATGCCGCGAAAAGAAACCCCCAAAAAACATCTCTGCTAGTGTTTAACTGTGTCTGACTGTGATTGTTATACACGCACATATGAGACCTCAGAGGAATAAGCGAGGGTTTCTTATTGCGCTTCGGGGGGGGGGGGAGTAGGGAACGGGGGGGGGGGAGGCCACGTATTTATGTATAAATATGTTCTTCTTTTTGTGGGTCTTCCCTCAAGGTGTGGCCTCTGTTTTGATCTCTGATCCGACAATGAATAGAAAACGCGGATATCCTTCACCTAAATACCAAGGTTATTCTCAAATGGGCATTTGTTTGTTGCCTCCTTTTTACGATGTCACGTGATCTGACTAGGATTCTTCTTTTTTTTTGTCATGGGAATGTGTTGGGGAATCGCTATACACACATATGTACATATATATGACTATATATATATATATATATATATATATATATGTATGTGTGTATAGGGATTCCGCAACACATTCCTATGACAACAAAACAAGAAACCTATATATACACATACTAGATACATATACTTCAAGTGGCATTGTTCGATTCTTTTATGTTATTTCCACATTTTTGTTTAAGATAAATATATTATTTGTATTATTCTAATCTATCTTACTTTAATTTGAAGACACTTATATGTTTATACTCCTTCCCTATTTGTGTAGATAATATATTAGGTTCAGGTACATTATCCTGACACTGAGGTAACCAGTCCTTGTCCTATCCTATTAATGCCGAGAGCCAGGCTAGGTAGTGACAAGTATCAATTTTGTAAGTCATTGGTTTGACTCGACTGGGATTCAAATTCCCGGCTTACCTCTCAGGAAGCCTGCGCTCTACCGATTCGGTCACTGCGTCCAACAACGATTGCTAGTTTGGAGTGATTGATTTGGGTGTACAGGTAGAACAACCCGCTGTCAGTTGGTAGCTGCCCACACTACTATATTCAATGGTGATTTATTGTTAAATCAATCATTAACAACAATGGCTATATCTCTGTGAGCCTGTCTCAAAAGGTGATAACTCTTTTTTTTAATCCATTGTAACGATTGACACAAAACAGCACAGAAACGGTTACACTGAAAACACAAGGACAATTCCTTGAAATCAATATGTATTCTATTGGGACTATGAAACACCATGTAAAAAACAAATCAGTTTATCCTGAGCAAATGCATAAGCAGATAGTATGTTGATCGTTACAAAGGACAAAGTTTTGTCCCATATTGCTTAGCACCTTTTGAGACAGTCTCATATATCATATTAAATATTAAAAAAGAGAAAAGTTTGTTTTATTTAACGACCCCTCTAGAGCACATTCATTTTTATCATCGGCTATTGGACATCAAACATATGGTCATTCTGACATATTTCTTTGGAGGAAACCCGCTGTCGCCACATAGGCTACTCATTCCGATCAGCAGCAAGGGGTCTTTTATATGCACTTTCCCAGACAGGACAGCACATACCACAGCCTTTGATGGACCAGTTGTGGACCACTGGTTGGAACGGAAAATAACCCAAACTGCAAATGTGTCCACTGAGCAGGATCGATTGGATAACCCACACCTTTACAGGTGGACACGCTACCGCCTGAGCTAGGTACCGCTCCCCCCTCAACATATTACATATACACATAGACATAAATTGAATACTCTATGTTAACAGTGCTAATGGGTGCTTTGCTATAGTGACAGCCATTTAAATTCCATGACTCTGCAATAGTTTGACTCCGCAATAGTTTGACTCTGCAATAGTTGTCTAAATAATGTCATGGGGGTTGATGGAAATTTGAAATATTGCGCCTAGAGCAGGATTCGAACCCACACTCTTGGCACATACCTTGTGCAGGATCCTAGGCACAGAACCAACTATCATGCTGGGTGATCAAAATGGGAACTATTGCACCTAGGGCAGGATTCGAACCCATATTTCTTGCCATTATTTAGCTAGTGTGCTAACCATTACACTACCTACCGTCTGTGATGCAAGCACCCTACCTATGTGTCTGGATCTTTCCCTGAGAGGTAAGCTCAAACTACTACAGTAAATAATATATTAAATATATAATTGGGAGCAAATTAAATTAAATGTTCTCGTTATTGTGGTGTGCAGGATTTGAAGTATTCGAACCTCTATTCTCCTATTCCTCATATCTGTCAATAATTGCTTATTACCAAAACCAGGGGAGGCGGCCTATGATGTGTGGCGAGCTGATTGGGTACATTGGAAGCCTTGAGTTAACAATCTTTGATTCACGACAACACCGGAAGTGGTACAATATGTTTTTTTAATTCAGCTCAACGACAACAGAGGGGCAATTAGCGAGGACCACTCAGCACTCTCAACCCTACTGATGGACTATCCAGTTTGTAGCTGAGAGGTGGGAAGCTGCAAATTCTGGTGTTCAGCTCGACCTCTTGGGTTTGTGTCCAAGCGCTAACTGACCGTTGGAGTAACACTTGGGTCTGACGTCAACGCCTGGAGAACCGAACTCGCGAGGTGGCGATAAGATGACGTGTTGTATAATTCCTTATGTGAATATTATTTGGAATGGAGTCCACCTGCATTGCTTGTCTGCTATTAACTGCTATATATGCCTTTGTGTTGCTATATGTTCAACGGGGTTAATTAATGTGTCTGCAAGCCAGTATGGGCGATACGCGACTCAGTATGATATAATATAATGGTGGCTGCGAACCACCCCATTGATAAAAGACGATATATACTATATAGGAGGGGAGGAGGTGGGAGGAGTTGGGAGGAGGTGGGAGGAGCGTAGTTGCGGGAGGTTGGGGAGGGAGAGAGGAGGGGAAGAAGGGACGTGGGGAGGAGGCGGGAGGGGAGGAGGGTAGTAGGAGGTGGGATGGGAGGAGGTGTGAGGAAGGATAGGAGGGGAGAGAAGTGGAGGAGGGAGGAGGTGGGAGGATGGGGAGGAGGGGAGTGTGGGGAGGGGGAGAGGAGGGGAGGTCTGGAGGAGGGGCGGAGGGACAGAGGGGAGGAGGGGAGGAGGGGAGGACGGGAAAAGGGGAGGAAGGGGAGGGTAGGAGGGGAGCCGGGGAGCAGGGGAGCAGGAGAGAAGGGGAGGAAGGGAGGAGGGGAGGAGGGGAGGAGGGGAGGAGGGGAGGTGGGGAGGTAAGGAGGGGGAGAGAAGCGGGAGGGAGGAGGGGAGGAGGGGAGGACGGGAGATGGGGAGAAGGGGAGAAAGTGGTGATGTATTCTTGTAATTTCAACAAAGGATATTGTGTAACTTTGTACTTTGGGCCAGCAGGCCGACATGCGCTTCCGTAGGGGTACTTCTTATGTTTGTATTTACTTGCTTTGACAACTGCTCATTTAACTGGGCTGGAGTGCCTTGTCTACCAGCTCAATGCTCCCAATACCTACTCAGGGGGGTCACATGCGGACATGCTCCCCCACTATCTGCCTCACTCACACAGAATTTTGACTTTAATAAAGCGGAGGGGCCTTTTAAGGAGGGTCCAACAGAGATAGCTCAACCAAACTAATTGTATTGTCTTCTCACTTATGTAATAGATACAATAATAAGAACAGTATGGAATAGTACAAGCGCAAGCCAACAGGTGGCGCCAATTGTGTGCACGTATGACCCTAGAAGAAGTCTGCATTGAACATTAGGTGCCAGCTGTGGCCCTTAGCGTTAGTTAGCCCGAAAGCCGAGAGGTGGCGAGGCAGGGTCCAAGGAACAAATGGATAAGATCATACCTCAAATTACCCTTCTTACCGCTAAATTGAACAATGTAGCTAACATGGAAGAATGCTATTCCAAAGCAACGCACAAACAAATTTTAGAGTGCAGAAGAAGAAAGGATTGTCTTGCCTCTTAATATTTTAGTTAAGTTTTATTGAGTTAAATTTGTCTGTCAGTTGACACAAGTTTAACCACTTCAATCAGGGGGGCAACCAGGAATTGGCTAGGGACGCTTTCCAAATATGGATCGAAACTATCCCTATTTTAGGGTAATTTTTGTCACATGGGTTGGTGGAACAAAACCCATTTTAGGGCAATATTTTACATGGTTTTCTGGTGCAACAACCCACATTTTGGTGCCATTTTTCACATAATCTTAAAATCTAGTGTTCCTTAATAAATTTAATGCAAGAATTTAGGTCTATATGATTCATGAAATTATATTTTGTTTAAAAATACTCATGACATTATTTCTATGAATAAAAACACTAAGGCGTACATGTATTTCTTAATCTTTATTTACAATATAAAAATGCTTTACAATCATATTTCACAGTAAATGAAATCACATTCATCACATTTGGGGGGTGGGGGGGGGTCCTGGCAACCAGGAAACCCCCCTGGGTGCGCTCCTGTCAATACTGCTGCATCTGAGATCATATTTGTCTAAGTTTAAGCACTTCAAATTTGCATGTGATATCATGTTTCCGTCATTTGACAAAGCTGACAATTTCAGATGTACATGTACATTTCAATGTAAGCGTGATAAACACATTTCTCTTGGTGAAACAAATATGACAGAGTAAATACTGGAAACCTTTCACCGTGAATATGGCATTTTCTGTCGACACAGTGTTAAGTCATCACCAATCGATTAATCAATCAATCAATCAATCAATCAATAAAGAAGGTATGTTGGACACACCTGCAGATTTATTTCAGTCAGTGTGTATATACACGGTTCACTTCCCCTGTTTATAGGAGGGGGGAGGTCGCAATTGTTGGGTCTAGCTTAATTTCAGCGAAAAATGAATTTATTTAAAACTACCTCAAAATGATGTCGCCTATTGAATTACTGTGCACAACAGGTGAAATGGCGCCCAG
>CM059199.1:58259747-58309987 GCA_030323885.1 Branchipolynoe longqiensis
TCCCCCCATTCTCTCTTCTATACAGCCTCTCTTCTCGCCTACCTCATCCCCCCTATCTTACCTCCTGCCCCATCACATCACCCGTCCCATATGACCTGCCTACTCTCCTCTCCTAACCCCTCTCTCCTACATACCTGTCCCCTCTCCCTCGCCCTCTCTCCTTCCTCCCTCTCCCTCTCATTACCCTCTCATACTCCCGCTTTCCTCGCCCTCTCCAACTTCCTGTCCCTTCCCCTCTCTGACCGCCCCCCTTCTCTCCTCTCTTTCCCCTCTCTCCTACACCCTATAATTTCCTCTATCCCCCCTCCTCCCCTCTCCCTTTCCTTCTCTTCTACCTATCCCCCTCTCGCATACCTACTCTCCCTCTTTCCCCCTCTTCCCATACCCCCCCCTCTTTCCCCCACTTCCCCTACCGTCCCCCTCCCTCTTTCCCCCTCTCCCCCTGCCTCCCCTCCCTACTTTCCCACTTACTCCCCTCTTCCCTCCCCTCAATCTTTCCCCCCTCTCCCCTACCTCCCGTCAGCTCTCCCCCCCACTTCTCCTGCATCCCCTTCCCCTTCTCCTGACCAGAATGTCCGACCTCGGACCCACCTCATTTCCCCTCTCTCCTTCCTTCATCCCCCCCACCCCACTACCCCCGCCCATCTCTCCTATCAGCCATCTCCCTTCCTCTCTCTCCACCCTCCCACTCCTCCTCCTTTTCCTTCCCCTTCCCACATTGTATACACCTTAGACGCACTCAGTTACACCTGTGTAAGTAGGTCATTGACCTTTGACCTGCCCCCCACTTCAACCATACATGTCTCTCCAGCACACATTTATCCTTAAGCTAAGATTCCTTATACGCGGTATGTGGTATGCAGTATGCGGCATGCGGCATGCGGTATGCGAATGGGAGGATTCCTTCTACGCAGTATGTGGCAAGCATCTCCCCACCACCACCACTACCATATGTTTCCCCTCCGCACCCCTGTATGTGACCGTTCCGTAATGATCAGTTGCCTCTCCTCATCTAAAACTAATGGACACGTGTGACTGAGGTTTCTATTCACATACTGCATGCCGCATGCCACACCGATCGCTACAGGGACCGATCGAATTGCCACATTCGCATTCGCATTCACATACCACGTGTAAGGAATGTAGCAAATTGACTTCAAGGCATTTTGATTTTTAGCCGCATTCGCATTCGCATACCGCATGCCGCATGCCATGTGTAAGGAATCTTAGCTTTAGCCACTATACATCCAAACTACCATATTCCAATTAAAGTCCCATGCAAACAAATTAAACTATATATTTTTGTTGTAATCGACCATTGTGGTACTGTGAATAAAGTCGATGCGCCAGTGGTATACTGTGTAGTTATATGTACATTTTTCTTATAATTGACTATTGTTTTATTATGTAGTTATATGTAATTGACAAATAATTCATTATGAATCAAATCACCGGTCATCCACCCCCCCCGCCACACACACACACACACTCATAACGAAACGACAACCGCTGATTCCTGTTGTAGATATATGTATATCTTTATCATTTCTTCACTATGAATCAACCCCTCCACCCACCACCCACACACACACACACCTAATCAATCCAACCTCCACTGATTCGATTCCTCTCCAGACTCGTCGAACCTTCCCAGCGGAGGCTCCTCCCCACAAAATGGTGCATGCGACGCGGATGACCTGGACTTCTACAAGGCGCGTGTCAAGGCCGACGCCAAGGGCCAGCTCCAGCAGACGCTCTTCGACGAGGGCCTGCGCATCGCTCAGCAGTACGGCATGAGCGACTTCGCTGAGGAGCTGAAGGGCCTCAAACAGGGCAGCGATGACAGCCGAGAGGCGACCGAGCCGGCCAACAACAACGAACCGGAGGACAAGGCGGGCGGGCGCGGACTGCGGCGAGAGCTGCTCGGCGACGGGCAGCGGATCGCCTACAACCTCACGACGCCGAGGGCTGAAGGTGGAGGCGGAGGAGGAGGTGGTGGTGGCGCTGGTGCTGGTGCTGGTGCTGGTGCTGGTGGCGCGCATCTGGCTATTGAAACAAGTTGACCACCCCACGGAAGTGGTCCGTACGGTGAGAGCCTGGCGGCTATCCGCTATTATTCGCACAGCCTCTGAGTCTGAGCATGCGCGCATTCGCACACCCACCGGAAGTCGGGTGTGGGGGACTGTGGCCAGCCGGAAGTGGGAGAACTGGGGGCCGTGACCCCGGGGGAATGTGGAATTGTGGGACTGTTTGAAGGCGGATACGGGAGGGAGGGAGGGAGGGACACACCACCCACCCACCACCCACCTACCACCCACCCACCACCCACCAACCACCCACCCACCACCCACCCACCACCCCACGATCTGTGTTCGTCCATTTTGTTGCTGCTGTTACTACGGGCGGGTTCGCTGTTTAAGCGACAGGCAAGTGCAGCACCAGCTATGGTATATTCATATTCATATAAAGACTTATATATATATATATATATATATAGGCATATATATATATATTCATCCGTGTATGTAGATATGCATAGATTATATGTATATATATATATATATATATATATATATGTATTATCCATAGCTATGCATATATGTACATTTATATATATATATATATATATATATATATATGCATATGTCAATATATATGTAAAATACATACATATGCATGCATGTATTATATATGTGTGTGTATATCTGCATATATGTATATGGTTATATGCATATATGTGTATGTATATGTGTATATATTGATATGTAAATATATGCCTATATATGTGAACATATGTGGATGGATATATATGGAGATATGTATGAATATATATGGAGCTATATATGGAGATGTATATGGAGATATATATGTATATATATATAGATATATATATATATATATATATATACATATATATGGAGATATATATTGATCTATATATGTACATATATATTGAGATATATGTGGATATATATTTGGAGCTATGTGGAAATATATCTATATATATCGTCCATAAGGTTCAATATTTATTCATGATTCACCCGAATTGATTACAATCAGATCAGGTATATACTTTACCCAAAACCCCCTCCTCGCCCCCCCCCCCCTCCTCCCTCCCCCCTCCTTTCCTCCCACCCCGGAGACACAGAATTAAATGACGACCAATCACGAAGGTCAAATGTGAACGAGACATCCACCTATGTGAACATTGAGCGCATGCCGTCACTCCTGGAAGTGGAGATGAAATACAAATGAGAGTGTGAAGTATTCAACCACCACAGTTGTGGTTCTCGTCTGCTAATGCCATGATTACCTGCCCAAATGGGAAGAATTCAGATATATTTGTTGTCGAGATAGTAGCGATTATAGTATGGTGATAACATGAGTTTTGAGTTCAGATATTCGATTTGATCATGTTCCCCACTCGACCTAGTTTTCTCTTTGTTTTCCTTCTTTTTTTTCTTCTTTTTTTTTTTTTGCAAACAGCCCATAGGTGGGGGCTAAAGGTTAGAAATAATGGGACATTGTATGATTGCGCAGAGTTTACAAGACTTATGGAGATATATTATACACTTATACATTGTGCAGCCGTGTTTAAGGCTTAATTTGCCACAAAGAGAATGTAAGCAGCGATCGCCACTCAATGACTATCTACAATTGTTGGGGGTTTTTCGTGTTTAATATTTTTTAATGAGAATCTGAAAATATTTGACCTAAGCAGACGATATTTATATACATATATATATATATATGTGTGTATGCATAGACATACCAATCAGAGTACCCAATGAAGTGGTTGCTGAGTATTGATTGGTTAGATGATTTATTGGCGTTGGTAGAGTTATTAATTGTGTATTGATGTATTGAGGGGACAACTAGCTCCTCTTGTCTCAATATTTAAAAATGGAGATATGGAGAGAGGGAGAACATAATATAAAAGAGATAGAGCTCAGAAGAGACAGGGGAGCAAATTCTGTTAGCAATCTGAGCAGGACGGACAGGCACAGCAGACAGACACACACGGAGGACACACAGACAGACAGACAGACAGACAGAGAGATGGCCCGGCTGGACATGATATAGGTAGATAGGTAGATAGAATATCCGGGGAGAGGCATCTCGTGACTAGAATGTCAGTTGTGTCGCAAACTGTCGAAAGTTGTTTGTAACGGTTATTGTTTCGAAGGGAGATCGGTGTCGGGGGGTGGTGATGTGGGGGTGGGAGGTTACGGGAGCTGGTCAGTTCACACTGGTAACCAGCGATCAAATGGCAGGCAGGCATGTCGCGGATTGTAATTCAGCTGTTGCGAAAGGTACCTGTATCGATTTAGCCATAGCTATGGCAATAGCTATCTCCATAGATATTGCCATTGTCATAGTTATTGTTATAGCTATAACCACCGCTATAGCCATTGCCATGTCCTTAGCGATAGCTACTGACATAGCCATAGCTATTGACATTGATATTGATATAGCCATGTATATTGCCATATCTATTGATATTGTCATAGCTATTGTCATAGCTATTGCCATTGTCATAGCCATTGCCATTGCTATTGACATTGCCATAGTTATAGCTGCAGCCATAGATATAGCTATCACCAAGGCTATTGCCATTGCTATAGACACAGCTGTAGCCATATATATAGCTACTGATACAGCAATTGCCATAGTCATTGCCATAGCCATTGTCATAGCCATTGCCATTACCAATGCCGCCCTGATTGGCGCTGGTTCTGTGGCCGCCGATTCCTGCCGCCGTTTCCCGCCGGCACAAAGCGCGGGAAAACCGACGGCAGGATGAGATGCGGCCGCCCATTGGCTGATCGCTGGTTATCGCGTCCCCCCGAGCTGGATGGCGTCTTGCTTCTCCCCCCCCCCCCCCTCCATCACACCCACCAGGCACGCCTCTCCCAACCCACCACCTCACAATTCAGGCTGCGTTTGTCGCCACCTGCGCCGATATGCGCATGGGCGCCGGTGTGCGCGCGCAGCACCCATACAATGTACCTCTAACGGCCCTTGTATACAGTATAGTATACAAGGGCGCACATATATATATAGCTATATATAGATATTATATAGATATATAGATATATACACACAACACAGAAGAATGCCTCAAAATCAAACTAAGACAAAAACTATTTAAAAAAATGATAAAAAAATAAGAAAGTTTGGGCTCCATCCCATGCCGATGGCAGCCATTGTTGTTCATTTTCACTCTTCAGTTAATTCATTACATATATATATATATTTACATATATATATATATATATATATATATATATATATATATAATCAATTCTAACTCTTTAATTGTTTGGTTCCTTGATTTGACTTTTTTTCTGATATTTTCTTTTCTTAAAAACAGAAACAAAAAGTTGGTAAAACTAAAAGTAATTGATTGGTCCTTATTCACTTGTATTTCTTATTCTTCTTCGCTTCCTTCTATTTTTTTTATTTTTTTTCGGGTTTGTATGCTTTTTTTTGTTGGCAAAAAGTTGTGTTCACAATCGGAATGCAAGATACAGTACCTCAGCTAGCACTGCTGGCTCTCGTTTTCACTTACAACATATTGCCTCGATGGCCGTATAGATATATATATATGAAGGGATCAGGCGCAAAATCACGTTGACACCAATCCAAAAAGTGTAGTTTAAATAACAGATTTTTACCTGAAAATAATTTTAATTCTCACTAATTCCACTTTTCATATGATCGTATGATTACGGAGCAATGAACAAAAAAGTAGGAATATAAGTTATAACAAAAGTAACCTTTTCTACGTTTGCTACCAATGTTTATCTAAATTTGTGGATTGGTGTATAAGTTGTTTTGTGTCTGAACTCTTCATTTGCATATATATATATATGCAAATATATATATATATATATGCATATGAAGAGTATATATATATATGCAAATGAACAATTCAGGTGCAAAACCTTGTTAACGCATATCCAAAAATTGAGCTAAACATTGGAATCAAACCTTCAACGATGATACTTTTGTTAAATTTCTACTTTTTCGTTCATTGCTCCATAATCACGAGATCATACGAAAAGTCGAATTAGCGAGAATTTATATTATTTTCAGGTACAAATCTGTTATTTAGACTACATTTTGGGATTGGCCTTAGCGGGGATTTGTGCCTGACCTCTTCATATATATACATATATACATATATACATATGTATACATGAGAGCCCGGGCCTCAGAAGATAAATGGTGTTACTATATTACATGCGACGATATCAGATATGTATATGTATATCAAAGTGCATATTTATTATTATTATTAAACGTGACATGTGTGTTTTACATATATACCATATAGACAATGTACCTCCGAACTGCCTCAATCTCAACAACAACAAACACTAACTAACTCAATCAGCCCACCTGGCTATAACCCTCGTGCATATTGTGTCGGTCATTTCCTGGCCCATGTGTTCCTGTAACTATCAGCGACTGTACATTATATATCAACCCAACCGTGATGATCTTGCTGGACATCGTTTGTGACGTCGTCGATTTCCTCACTGTGACGTCATATAAATATGTATCCAATTCGCCTGGTGGGCGTTTGAAGAACTATTTCCCGGCACATTTGGCGGCGTACACATGTGTTATATACATATTGTATACTACCTTTTTCCTGTTGTCTTGTGTTGGCTTGACCAGCAACTTGCTATATATAGGTATAACATACGATTGTCCTCATTAATTCCCCGTCATGTCCTATCATTATTGGTCAAGCGAGAATTTATATTACAAAATCAACTTGTAAACAGTGGTATAATATAATTATAAATATAAATAATCTGGTGTGGGTTGGGTCGGTTCATTTTCGTTTGTGGGGTTTATTTGTTGGTTTGTGTATGTGTATATATATTACATGCCTGTCTGTGAATTTGTGTTGGGTTGTTTGGGGTTTTTTAATTTAGTTTTATATATATATATATATAGAATGTTACATTGGTTCTTCGTTGCGTCTTGTAGTCACGCGCTCAGGAGACCACGTGGTGTGAGGTATGCCCTTATTTGGGGCACAGCTCCAGTCCAAAATGAGCCAATCATGAGAGACCTCAAGTGAATGACCTCACATAGAACAATCATTGTGCTTGCCTACAAGTGTGGTGGTATATTCGTCAAGTTGTTCAAGCATTTAACAAAGTTGTGTTATATCGACAGAAATATACATATATACACACAGAGACATATATAACTCTATATATATCTACACAGACGGACAGCAAATGTTGGTCATCGTTCCCATACACACCCCGTAAAAGAAAATAAGAAGAAAATGAGTATAAAAAAACTAAGATGGTTTGCCATTGATGGTGTGTTAACAGCATAATTCAAACATACCTGAAACATGTTACTATGATTGATTAAGCACTGTGAGACATAATCGTGTGAGTTACGCGAGTGTATATGGGTAATGTCAGCGGACTCTTGAGTATTAATTCATTTTTCTGAGTGTGTGTGAGTGTGTGGTGGTACCTTTATAACTCATAAGTATGTTCGAGCTCGACTTGATTTGTATTTGATTTGGAACTGCGTCGACGCCCTGTGTACTGACGATGATGATGATAATAATTTGTATTTTAATAACACTATTAATAATGATAATAACAGTGATAACAATAACAATAATAATAATATTAATTTAATGAGGCGGAGTAGGGGAAAGTTTCCGCACTGCACAGTAGTTTTGGTTCTTAATATTATCATTATCATTATTTTATTTATTTTTGTGTCTAAGTTAAATTTCGGTAGCTCAGCGATAGATGGAGCGCGTATGGGTGGGTGGGAGAGGAGGGAGGTGGGGCTGGCTTTGTGACAGGGAGTGACAGGGTGACAAAGCCGGCAGACAATGTGACAAGAGCGCTTATTTAACTTAACCACGCCCTACGAATTAGGGCTGTGTTGTAAATGTACAAACATTTCAAGCATTTCGGCACATTACTCCGATAGGCGTGCATATAGCCGGGCTGCTCCTATTGGAGGAAATGGGTGGGTGGGTGTGGGGGGAGGGCGTGGTGGGAGGGTGTGGGGGAGGGCATGAAAGGTGTGTATTTGTGGGGTGGGGGGGGGGGGTTAGTTCCCAGACGCCGACACCCACTTATAACCACTGCCACTACGAGGCTTAGTAGCTGCTTGTGCACACTTTTGCCGCCTGGTGGCTCCTGGGTCCTGTTTAGTGTTACGCGTGTGTATTTCTCCTTGTGTGGCTAATTAACAATGCTGTAGAGTTGGCGAAGCGCGCTAAACTTTGGTAAGTGCTTTCCGTTTTGCCGCCCGCCCCGCCTCCCCTCCCCCACCGCCATGCCACCCCTCCCCGCCCTGGCGCACGACCCGCACCGCCCGCCACCCACCTCCACTCTCCTACCGTCCCGCCACTCCTCCCCACCGCCCCGCCCACCGCCCGCCAGCCACCTCCCCTCCCCCACCGCCCTGGCGCCCGACCCGCGCCGCCCCGCCCCGACCCCTCCTCCCGCCGCCCACCGCTCACCGCCCGCCGACCGCCACACTTCCATCCGCCTCCCCACCTCCCCACCTCCCCACCTCCCCACCTCCCCGCCTCCCCGCCTCCCCAGCTCCCCACCTCCCGCCGCCCGCCCCCCGCCCGCATCTTGCCCGCAAAGATGCTGCCCAATCCGGGCATTTCCGGATGCGCGCGCAAACCGCGCTGTTTCTTGTTCTTCGCGCCGAGGAGCGGCGGAGAAGGTTGAGACGGGGCGAGGGGGCGGGGGGGGGAGGGGTGCGGGCGGGGGGCAGAGTGAGAAGGGGCGGGGAATGATGAGGCGGGGCGGGGCTGCGCCAGTATTATCATCTGAATTTGACGGCGAAATGTCATAGAGGGTCCGTCAGTATTTGCAGCTATGTACGGCAGGAACCGCCCCCCTCCGTCCCCCTTCCCCCCCTTCCCCCACTGGACTGTGAGGGGAGAGTGTGGATAGATGTATGTGTGTGTATGTGTTTGGAGAGCGTGTTGTGTTGACCTGGTGCTAGGGCTGTGAGGATGTGCTTGGAGAGCGAGGTGTGCTGAACTGGTATATTGAAATAGCTTTGATTGAACTGGTATATTGAAATAGCGTTGGTTTCAAATGACTAACTTGGGAGATATTTGGGATGTCAATATGCCAAAAGCGCTGTTGATTTGCCTTTCACAATTCTGACGCCATAGGCTTTAGTAATAACAGGTTAAACAAAATTAAAATGATGTTGTATGCTCGTCTAGATGTAGCAACGAAGCTTAATATAAACACCAGTATCTAAGTTAAATATGTAGAACCAAATCTATATCCTGTATATGTCCCAATAGAAGCACGCTACCCAATAGAAGCACACCCCCCATTTCAAGATTGAAAACACGCACAAATTTACGATCATAGTCAGACTGAATGCACATAAAATAAGACAATCCCACTTTATTTCAGAAGCATGACAAAAACAACGCCATGAAATTCTTTAACTTTGAATAGATGCGCATCCATGTGTCTGCACTCCTGCAGGCGCGTCTATTGGGAAATATATACAGTAATTGTTTTATTTTCGAAAATGTGATCCTTTCATCGGACTATGTCGCTTTAATGGCTCTTCTCTGAAAGGCTCATCTCATACTGATGACTCAGCAAATCAACGACCATCTCTCGGCCCAATAGCAAAGAAGAATTGATTACTATATTTATTTATTATAATTATTTGACTAGTGGCGCAACAAAATTAAAGTTTGATCTCAGAAATTCTACGTAAGTTTTAATTCAATTAAAATATACACCCATGCTATATATGTATAGCGATACATTTATATCTACAGAGATACATGAATCTACATAACTATATATATATATGTAGTCTATACACATACTATATACAGATATATGCACATATTCATATACACACATATATGTTTATGCATATATATATATATGTACATGTACATATGCAGTAGCCTACTATGCCATAGACTGTCCTTGTTGGCTCAGTATCAGGATAATGTAAGTGAGAAAATGGGTCATCGTGCCGGCAGCCTAGTCTCCCAGTGGGGCAGCACTATAGAGTCACCATGAGTGTGCACTGCCACAAGTCGCTGCCCGTCCTGATATGACCTTAGATGTTGCCGGGATGCACAAACCGCAACAAACAAACAACGGTAGCCCCGTCGTCATGTCATGACGTCATCTCGATGTTGCGTCATGACATGAGCATTACCACTGCCACGTCATGGCAGCTCCGATCCATGGCGGCCATCTTGTCAGCTGTGCCGGGACTACTTTTCTACCGACGAATCCCAACATGGCGCGGATGGCGACAACAGCTATGGTGATTGCTATGATGAATCCACCAACGAAATAGACAGAAAAAAAAAACCATCACACATTAAAAAAATTGTTCCGGCGTCGTTGCCATAGCAACGTGATTTGAGACAAAAAAGCCCAACACACATCGCGGAAACATTGTACTTTTCCCGGATGAATTGTTAAAAGCACCCCCCCCCCCAACCTCCCCCCAGTCGCTTTCCGGATGCGGTTTCCGAAGCAGTAGAGCACAGGCTTCCCGTGCCGAAGATCGGGAGTTCACTTCCCGATCGAGTCAATCCAATGGCTTACAAAATTGATACTTGTCGCTTCCTAGCCTGGCGCTCGGCATTATTATGATAGAGCAATGACTGGTTGGCTCAGTCGCAGGATAATGTGACTGAGTGGGATATCAGGTTATGGTGCTGGTGGCCTGGTGTCTGAGTGGGGGGGGGGGTAGAATAATAAATTGGTCATGAGTGAACACTGTCACAAGTCGGTGCCCGTCCTGGTATGACCTTTGATGATGCCAGGAAGTAAAACTCCAACAACCAAGCAACTTCCCAATCTCCCACCACCTCTTCCGTCCCAGCAACATATTAAAGCTCGCAGTCAGACATGTAAAGAGCCTTCAAAATCCAGTCTGTTGACGATCACACTGTTCGTTTCTCATTCCGGCTCCGCGCATGCGCGCCGCCGAGGTTTACCCCGGCCTTTTCTCTACTTCCGGTTCACGTCGGAGCCCGGCGTCTGCCGAACTCAACCAGTGGTTGGAGAGTGTGTGTGTGTGGATGTGGTGTGAGTATGGTATGTGGGTGTGGGTGTGGTTGTGTGCAGGGAGGGGGTGGGAGGGGAGGGGGATGTTTGGTCAGGGAATGTGCATAGGTGTGTGGTGTGAGTGTGTGGTTGCGGGTGTGCCGGGCTAAGGGAGGGTTGTGGGAGGGAAGGGAAGGTTTGTGGGTCGGTGCAACGGGGGTGGGGAGCGTTGTGATTGTTTTGAAGATTGCTGGCTACCATATTAAACTAGCTCGCGACTTAAAAATGGCGGGATAAAGACAGTGACAGTGAGAGTGACAGTGAGAGTGATAGTGGGAGTGGGAGAGGGTGGGGAAAGCGGAGGAGAGAGGGGGGGGGGAGGGGAGATTATCAACTGCAGTGTGTGGAATTTGGGATTGGCTGCCACAGTGTAATAATTCTTATAAACTTGAAATGTCTGGCTGTCACAGCTCATGTAGTAGAAGTCTAATGTCACTACGCCCACCGCCAGGTGTAGCGATCGGGATGACGTCACCAAGGCATACGACGGTGATAGGTTTTCTTTTTGCGTTTTGATACGTTATTGTTTAGTTTTTATGCTTTGTTGTTATTCTTGTGTTCTAGTCATAACTGCTTCACAGCGCTGCGCATGCGCACCTGCAGGGTTGTCTACTGTTGGTTATGTATGTATATATATAATATATATACATATATATATGAATATATATACAGATAGGACCCACAATATATATATATATATATATATGTAGTGGTCTGCACTGACCTCTCAGGCAAGTAACCACATAGACAGGTAGGCGTGGGGAGTGTATTGATATCAGGGAGCCTAGGTGGTGTAATGGTTAGCACACTGGCCCGGAATGCAAAGAGATGTGGGTTCGAGTCCCGCTCTAGGCACAGTATTTCCCATTTTCATCACCCCCACGACACTGGTTGCCGTGATCAGGATCCTGTACAAGCTTTGCGCTGTATGGTTGTTGAACCTACCCTGTGTATGTATGTGTTAGTGCATTGCCTGTATGTATGTAATTGTAAGCATTACAAGACTTACAATTCCAGGGGGACGAGTGTAGTGGTCTGCACTGACCTCTCAGGCAAGTAACCACATAGACAGGTAGGCGTGGGAGTGTATTGATATCAGGGAGCCTAGGTGGTGTAATGGTTAGCACACTGGCCCGGAATGCAAAGAGATGTGGGTTCGAGTCCCGCTCTAGGCACAGTAATTCCCATTTTCATCACCCCCATGACATATATATAAATATATATGAATATATATATATAGATATACTCAACTATATATATATATATGAATATATATATAAATTGTTGGTTCTATAATATATATACATATATATATGAATATATATACAGATAGAACCCACAATATATATATATGAATATATATATATAAATTGTTGGTTCTCTCATATATATGTATATTTATGTATATATATGAATATATATAGATATACTCAACAATATACATATATATACATATATATGTACATAGTTATACATATTTATACATATACATACATATATACATGTATATATTTACATGTATATGCAAATGTAAGCATATATTTGCATATACACATATATACCATATATACCATATATACATGTATACATATATACATATATATGCATATATACATATACATACATATATACACTTGCACATATATATGCAAATGTATTCATATGTTTGCACATATCTCTATATATATACATATGTATATAAGTTAGGGGGAGGGGGGGGAGCGGTTCAGAGCAAAAATGAGATAAAGTTATTACCCTTGCACGACCCCCCCCCCCCCCCCCCCCCCCCCCCCCCCCCCCCCCCCCCCCACCCTCCACCCTCTCAACTGTGCGCCTTTCCCGTGAACCAGTCTTCATTTAATTACAAACAATCCGTTTGTTTTAAATTGTATAGTAGCGTTTTAAAAAAAAATCTTTTATTCATTTGATATCGAAGATAACATATCATACCTTGCAATTAAAAAAAAAATTTGTTTTACCCCTACAACTAAGCTTCACAACAGACAAATGTCGGCTGCTTGTGTTATTAGCATTTTCACTTAATTGTGATTAATCTGCATTAATTAGTTTGTTAGCAACACGGTCGCCTCACCACTCCACACACATTGTAAACACGACTCCATGGGCCTATATTTTGTATTATGAGTATGAATAGAATTGTACATATTTAGTTTTGCATTTAATATTCCCGCATTGCTTGCTCAGAATCAGATGATCAATGGTGTAAAAAAAAAAAAAAGGATATTTTACCAAACTGGGGGTTTCCTCCCTAGGAACCTGAGACCGTTCCCATTTTGAAGCGAATGCGTCTTCTTTATAAATATAAATAGCATTTCAGTCGTCAGGCCTAACTTTACTGTTGGAAGAGAGATACTTATAAAGAAAAGAAATTAAATAAATGTGTGAAAGATGGTTGTAGCATTTAGCGAATCTAAACACAAGGGTTAAAGATCCAACCACCAAGAAAGGGAGGGTTTTCAGTTTGGTTGCTATTTATTATATTTTAATATCTGGTATATATAATTATTATAAGGGAATATATTTCTGGTAAAAATAAAAATAATTCTCTTAGCAAATTATATATTTCTGGTAGTTTTCTGGTATATATAAGGGAATATATTTATGATAAAAAAGAAGAAGAGAATCCTCATGAAATACAAGAATTGCTGGTGTATATAAGGGGATATAATTCTGGTAAAAATAACAATTCTAGTGAAATATTTATATATTTCTGGTAAATTTAAAAAAAGCAATAGATTTCTGGTTTAAAAAACCTGTATGTAATAATGGTCTGTCGCTGCTGGTTGGCATTTAGTGTAATCCTGATCACGTGTTCGGACATTTAGCCCATCTTCCGTACATTTTTCAGTGATTTATTTTGTAATCAGAACTGTATTATTTGTTTAATTCACAGCAGACGGCATTTTCTTCATATTTCTGTTGTTTTCGGTCCGAGCAGACGACAATCAAACAGGAAGTGTCCCTTTGTTGGCGGGCGCTTGTTGTTGGCACGTCACAGTTCCCTGTACATACACCTGAATTCAGTTTTGATTGTGATGTCTGACAGCTTTTCCATATTGACAGTTTTAAGCCGTTTTGTCTCACTCCCAAATAGTGGTTTTTGATCACGTGGTGTTGGTTTGTCACGTGCCCGTCGGACCGGAAGTGTAATCGGTCGCTAGGCGGATGTGATTAATGCCCGAATAATAACATAAACTAAAATATAAAAAACATCAAGACAAACCACATCAAAACAAACAATATTGATACGCTGTTTCCTGCATTGAACAGGAAATGACTAGAAATTCAAACCAATTTAGATCTTAGCCTATAGGGCTTTCTCCCATAATGAGGTCATGTTATAGTAATATATTGGTGAGAATCTGATTGAACTATTAATATAATTTTATGGCTCAGTAGGGTATGCAGGTATTGCAACACCTCAGGGAGTTTGACGCCCCTGCCCTGCAGAGGTGTAAACCACTGCCTTGTGGTACAGGTTCTTGACAGAACCAAAGGCTAAGGGAGCAAACCCTGAACAGAAGACCGTGGCAGCATTAAGGGTGGTTGATGTATGGAACTCCCAACATATCCTGACCAGCCACTGCAGGGACAAATAGTCCTGTCTGGACATGTTCTTGCCGGTGTGAAACCTCTATTTGCTCCCGAGAGAGTGCCGCTGGTAACTTGCAAAACCCAGCAGCACTTCAACACTTTTGCAGGCAGCTTTCATGAAATGTACTCGAACGGACGGGGCTGCCCTCTATGGAAGATTTTCTGATCAAAAAGAATCTCTGGTGGACTGGACACCTCATGAGGATGTCATCAGACAGGCTACCAGAGCAGATCCTCTATTCTCAACTGTCTTCTGGTTACAGAAAGAGAGGGTGCCCTCGTCTCCAGTTCAAGGATACCATCAAGAGAAACCTGAAGCTGAGAGACATTAAGACCGACTCATTGACATCACTCTCACAGCAGAGAGCTAAATGGAGAGCGGCAGTCAAGTAATGAAAGCAGTCTTTGTCGCATCGCGACCGATGGGATGATGTTGGCGCTTTATTATATATTAACTTTGTGCATTCAAATTGTTTAATCTCACGTTGTTGTTTGAATTATTTTAGATTCAAATGATGTGGTACATACATTTTTAAATGTAGATATATGTGCAAATTTTAACAACTATATTAAAATGTTCATTTGGTCAACTAAAACTTAATATATATATATATATATATAGAGTAAAACCTCCCTAACCGGCCACCTCCACATATCGACCAGTCCCCTATATCGAGTCCCAACAATACCATTGTAACCATATTCTAACTCCCTAATCCGACAACCTCCCTAAATGGACCACTTAAAGTCGGTCCCAGGGTCGGTCGATTTAGAGAGGTTTTACTGTATTTATATAAATATATTAAAAACAAATATTAAGATGTTCATTTGGACAACCAAAACTAAACATAAAAAAAAAACACTTTCTACCATTGATAACTATCATTCCATCATCTTATCCAGGTTATTCAAACATATTCCCGCCTACCGCAATAAACTATTGCGGTGTGTTTCATATAATACATGTGGTATGATGCAACATTCACACATTTGAAATGTGGCAAAAACACCAACAATGGTAAACGATTTTGCTTCGAAAAGGGGAGGGGTTACGCAATGACCTCAAATACAGGCGTGACCCCATCCCTGTATTCTCCAGTCGGTGCATTTACACATTGTCATAAAAGCTGTGCTTTAACGGCAACAAAGTTCCGATGGCGTATGTTCATCGGAGATTCTTGCGCCGATGAACACAACCACCGTAGCTTACATCGTGGGCGTTACGCGTCGCGACTGTGCTTACTAATATACAGTCCTTCCCCCATCCCACTGATCTCTACACGCACTCGTGTACCACCGACACTCCACAATAAACCGATTCATAATGATATTCCAGAAGCCCTTCTCACAGACAGCGAATGATCAAAGACAATAAGGGCAGAAACGTGACATGATATGAAATCAAAGAGCTTTGCGACTGACTGTACCTTCTTTGCTGTTATCGCCATCTTGCGTATGAATACATCGTGTGGGTATCGTGAGAAGATACCCTGTAGATAGTACCAACCTAGTGGTGACTGTTGACACTTCCCTTAGGCCACCACCACATGCTTTGTATTACTGCATTATGTGTTCCATTAATTTTGCCATTCGCTCATCATCAAGCCTCATAGGGGCGAACCTCATATATGTTTGTTCATCCATTTTCTCAGTGCTGGTGATCCACATACGAAAACGGACGTTGAATGATAATGAATAAAGATAATAAATAATAATAATAAATATATGTAATATATTTCAAGTTACGCGTTTGTCTTATTTGTTCCGATGCCGGATTCAATATCATATTGGTATTAACTTGATTATTTGTTTGTTGGGGACTTGTCCTAGGAACATCAAAGGTAATGTCAGGAACTATGTGTAACAGCACACATTCATGGCGGTTTTATAGTGCTGCCTTGCTGGGAAACTGGACCACATGCACCATAATCCGATAATATACTCAATGACATTATCCTGACTCTGAGCAAACCAGTTCTTGCCCTAATGCAGAAATGTCTAACTCTGGTCGAGCGCCAGGCTCGGTAGTGACAAGTATCAATTGTGTAAATCATCAGTTTGACTTAGCTGGGGTTCAAAATCATGACCTTCCAAATTCGCTTCACTCGGCTCCAAACAGAAACAGTAGTCAGGAACAGTAAGAAAGGAGAAACACAGACAGTAAACCTTTGTAGAGTTTAATAATGGAGAACATATCGGGACCTGGCGAGCAGGCTATCAGCGGGTGGCATAGACCCTACATCATTATCGGTGATCGTTTCAACATTCTGGTAGAGTCATTCAGGAAGCAGTATCGAAGACAGGCAGGAGATGTCAGCGCTCACCCCATAGATGGAGGGTGGGAGGGTGGGGAAGCGAAGTGAGCAGAGCGAGGTCGAAGGAGCAAGTGACAGTCAGAGGCGGAAGTAGAGAGCGAGGAAAACAGAGGGCATTCTTGCCTCGTTCAGCAAATTAGACATGTTAGCCTCCGCCAACATGCTCCATGGGACCGAACGCGGTGACCAAGTCAGTAAGAACGCGGGCCTCGCGTACAGAAGGTTGGGAGGTCAGTGCTTTATCAATTTGATTCTTGTCGCTTCCTAGCCTGGCGCTCGGCATTAATAGGATAGGGCACGGACTGGTGGTTAGGTCAGTGTCAGGATAATGTGACTGAGTGGGATATCGGGTGATAGTGCCAGTGGCCTGATTTCCCAGTGGGGCAGCACTATAAAGTCACCACGAGTGCGCACTGTCACAAGCCAATGCCCATCCTGATATGACCTCTTAGATGTTGCCAGGATGTAACATTCCATCAACCAACCAACAATCCACACGGGAAGTCAGCCAGTAAATGTTGATCTACACTGACTGAGAGGGGTGAGACAGCCTCCACTTCCGATGTGTAAGCTGAAGCTGCGACCAGATGTGCCGCGTCGCAGCTTCAGCCATTCCTGAGGGACCAGCGGAACTATTGTGTGTGAATACAAAAATAATATTTAGTGATCTTGCAAGTCATAACCCACGTTTATACAGAATAGTTAAATTAATAAATATATTAATACGATTTGAATTATACCATATGGCTCAGTTAAATAAGGTATTTAGTGATCATAATTAAAAAAAAATTATAAGCCATTTAATAATCTAGCATATTATAAATTGAATGTTCAATATAGAAGGTTTTTTAATGACCACATGTCAAACAGATTACACATTATTCAATGCCCTTATCTAAGTCAATGTTAGATCTCCAGTCAATAATGTTCAGTATATTAGGTTTGCAATGAACCTATGTTTAAAAAGATTACAAATTATTGATTGATCTTATCTAAATAAAGATTACATTTTTTCCAATTAATATTCAATATATAATGTACTTAATGATCCGAAGTCAAAAGTATTATAGGTCATTATATTATTATTATATTATTATATTATATATATTACAGATTAATTCATCATGCTCATTATATAAGGTATTTAATGATCTTAAAGCTGCATAGTCCGATGAAATATCATATTTTCAAAACCAAAGCAATTATCTAGATTTGCTTTGACATATCTAACTTAGATACTGATGCACTTATTACGCATACATTTCTGCATAGAATGCATAATACTGAGTCAATTTAACAGAACCTGTTACTGCAGAAGTCTATGGTGTCAGAGTTTTGGCATGCTTGCCAAAACTAATTTTCCATGTTTGCACTCAAAATATCTAAACTGTTTACCATTTAAAATAAAAGTAACTTTGAACTAGTGTAAAGTAGATACTAGTAATCGATCTAATATATTTATCTCATAAAAAATAAAGAAATTCAAAACCATCGGACGATGCAACTTTAAGTCAAAGAGATTGCAAGTTTGTTAATACTCTGTTAGTCGTCTGCAGTGACCTCTCAGGCAAGGAGCCACATTGACAGGTGAACGTGGATTGGGTGATGCCATCAAGTAACCTAGGTGGTGTAATGGTTAGCACACTAGGCTGAAATGTAAGAGGTGTGGGTTCGAATCCTGCAGTAGGCGCAATGTTTCTCATTTCCACCAATCCCCCTGACACACTTATCTAAATAAAGATAACATATTACCCAATTAACATTCAATATATATGTAGTGGTCTGCACTGACCTCTCAGGCAAGTAACCACATAGACAGGTAGGCGTGGGGAGTGTATTGATATCAGGGAGCCTAGGTGGTGTAATGGTTAGACACTGGCCCGGATGCAAAGAGATGTGGGTTCGAGTCCCGCTCTAGGCCAGTATTTCCCATTTTCATCACCCCATGACACTGGTTGCCGTGATCAGGATCCTGTACAAGCTTTGCGCTGTATGGTTGTTGAACCTACCCTGTGTATGTATGTGTTAGTGCATTGCCTGTATGTATGTAATTGTAAGCATTACAAGACTTACAATTCCAGGGGGACGAGTGTAGTGGTCTGCACTGACCTCTCAGGCAAGTAACCACATAGACAGGTAGGCGTGGGGAGTGTGTTGATATCAGGGAGCCTAGGTGGTGTAATGGTTAGCACACTGGCCCGGAATGCAAAGAGATGTGGGTTCGAGTCCCGCTCTAGGCGCAGTATTTCCCATTTTCATCACCCCCACGACACTGGTTGCCGTGATCAGGATCCTGTACAAGCTTTGCGCTGTATGGTTGTTGAACCTACCCTGTGTATGTATGTGTTAGTGCATTGCCTGTATGTATGTAATTGTAAGCATTACAAGACTTACAATTCCAGGGGGACGAGTGTAGTGGTCTGCACTGACCTCTCAGGCAAGTAACCACATAGACAGGTAGGCGTGGGGAGTGTATTGATATCAGGGAGCCTAGGTGGTGTAATGGTTAGCACACTGGCCCGGAATGCAGAGAGATGTGGGTTCGAGTCCCGCTCTAGGCACGGTATTTCCCATTTTCATCACCCCCACGACAATATTTATCTCATAAAAAATAAAGAAATTCAAAACCATCGGACGATGCAACTTTAAGTCAAAGAGATTGCAAGTTTGTTAATACTCTGTTAGTCGTCTGCAGTGACCTCTCAGGCAAGGAGCCACATTGACAGGTGAACGTGGATTGGGTGATGCCATCAAGTCACCTAGGTGGTGTAATGGTTAGCACACTAGGCTGAAATGTAAGAGGTGTGGGTTCGAATCCTGCAGTAGGCGCAATGTTTCTCATTTCCACCAATCCCCCTGACACACTTATCTAAATAAAGATAACATATTACCCAATCAACATTCAATATATATATATAAGGTATTTAAAGCTGCTTAATTCGATGAAGCATCACATTTTCAAAACCAAGACAATTATCTAGATTTGATTCTACATATCTACCTTGGGTACTGATGTACTGATTAAGCATCCATTGCCACCTAAAAGGGCCTACTAAGCCAATTTAACAGGACCTTTGATTGCAGAAACCTATGGTGTCAGAGTTTTGGCGTGTTTGCCAAAACTAATTTGACGTGTTTCCACTTCAAATATCTCAACGGTTAGCCATTTAAAATAAAGGTCCGTTGTAACTAAAGTAAGGTGTATTATGACAATCAATTTAATATATTATAGAATGACAGAAACTCAAAACCATCTTTACTGACTCCCTCTCCCCAAAACGATTACAATTTTTGTTTAAGACTGATAAATATTGCGTGTTCTTTTAATCAATGTTCACTATATTTAATTATCCTAAATACAAATTGTTTACCCGACAATCTCGCTAATCCAACACAGGGTGTTGGGATACTAGGTAGGCTGTATTTGCGAGGCCTGACTGTATACGTGTCCCGTCCTGATATGACCTTACATGTTGCCAGGACGTAAAACTCCAAAACCCAACCAGCTGTATGCGTGTCTGGACCATTGTCCCCTGACTATGAGGAAGCCTCATGCTACTTTTTTTTGTGAAATGAGGCAAATAAATGCCCGTTTCTAAAAATCGCCCCAATCACATCGTGCAGTGCAGATGGTCGTTGACCTAGTTCGAATAGCGGCAAGCCTGGGGTCACACCGGGTAGCCTAGCGGCAGTGCGTCCTCTTCCTATTCGAGAGGTCGGGATTTCAATTCATGGCCGAATGAGCCTAGAGGAGGGCTTTTTCAGATTTCGTAAAGCGTTAGAAAGGTATTGATGCCTGGCATGGAGATTGGTATTACTAGACAACAGCGACTGGTTGGTTCAGTGTGTTTACTTTACGTTAAATCCTCTTCTGCCATAGGTGGGAGCGAGACGTAGCTCAAGCCCTAGAGTGCCCACCTGCGAAGGTGTGAGTCATCCGATCGATCTTGCTCAGTGGACCCATTTGCAGTTTGGGTTATTTTCCATTTCAACCAGTAGTCCATAACTGGTTCAACAAAGGCTGTTGTATGTGCTGTCCTGTCTGTGGGAAACTGCATATAAAATACCCCTTGCTGCTTATTGTAAAGAATAGTCTATGTGGTGACAGCGGGTTTCCTCTAAAGAAATATGTTGGAATGAACTTATGTTTGACGTCCAATAGCCGATGATGAAAATCGATGTGCTCTAGAGGTGTCATTAAATAAAACAAACTTGATAAAAGATCCCTTGCTGCTTATCGGAAAGAGTAGCCTATGTGGCGGTAGCAGGTTTCCTCTAAAGAAATATGTTGGAATGATCATATGCTTGACGCCTAATAGCCGATGATTAAAATCAATGTGCTCTAGAGGCATCATTAAATAAAACAAGCTTCTTTTTCTCCTGCCATAGGTTGGGTAATAGGCTGCTAGCAGTTCATTTGACCTTTCATCTCTGCGACTTGTGAAGCTCTAATATAGTCTAAATACTGATGTAACCATTTAAACCGGGCACTTCTATTATTTATCGCTTTGTGACATATTCCTGGAATTTACCACACGGAATGTCAGGAACATCTGTCACTCTTTCTGCCTTATAATATATATGTATGACCCCTTGTTTGAAACTCTGTTTGGCCCCTTTAAATGTAGCTATGTCAGAATAATGTGACTGAGTGGGTGATATTGCAATAATGGTATCCTTGGCACAGCATCTCAGTAGGAGCAGCACTATAAAGCTACACGCATATAACACCATGTAATATGACAAAGACGCTGCTAGGTTGCACTATCGGCATGAATGCATCATGGATATTGCGAACCCATGCACATTATAACGATACCGGTATCCCACTGCGGGAAACACTATAAAGCCACAGGTACACAAGAATGATACGGATATTGGTATGTTACACTACCACAATGAATGCGTGCATAGAGATTACGAACACAAACCCAAATGCAACTATATCATGATACCGGTGGCAGAGTAGCCCCCCTGGCGCAGCACTATAGCGCCACAAGTAGATAAGAATGATACAGATATTGCTAGGCTATAATACCGCGATGATTGCATTCATAGAGATTCGAACTCAAACCCAAACGCAGACCACCCGACTAGGACAGCACTATAACGCCACCGAGGAGGGCGCACTGCAAAAAGTCTGGGACAGGTCATGCTACAACCTCAGGTGTTGCTAGGATGCTTAACCCCCAATGAATCAATTGCATCACAGAGCTTTCAACCCACGGGTTCGAACTCTGGTCGAGTCAAACCGATGACTTATCAAATTGATACTTGTCGCTTCCTAGCCCGGCGCTCGGCATTAATAGGATATGGCAAGGTCAGTGTTAGGATAATGTGATTGAGTGGGATATCGGGTCATGGTGCAGGAAGCCTTATTTCCCAGTGGAGCAGCACTATAAATTCGTCATGAGTGTGCACTGTCACAAGTCGGTACCCATCCTGATATGACTTTAGATGTTTTCAAGACATAAAACTCCAACAACCAACAACAATATGATAGAGCTTACAAATACCGCCCTCGTCTTCCAGCCACCATTTTGAAAACCCCAATGCCAGCACCAAACGAACGCTAAGCGAACTGTTGATTAATTCCACTGTCACAAAAAGAGCGAACTTCATGGATGGAGACCAAAAAAAAAACAGTTTGAGGAGTTTTCAGAATTTTTTTTAATCTCAGATTTTTTTTGTGTCTCCGTGGTTGGGGGAGTTTTTGATGTAATTTGTGTCGAGAATTGATGCATTGAATGCCTCGGGCAGATAACGAACGGGGGTCGGCACGATTTATCGTCAGGAGGAGGATTTTTTTTAAAGTGGGGACGCTGCTTAATAGTCGGGACAGCCCGCACCCCCCCCCCCCAATCACACCCTCCACTCTACACCCTGTGACCCCCCCCCCCCGTAATAGTCAAAAGGACACCCCCCCTCTCACCCTCTCACCCCCCCCCCCCCACCCCAGTCGTACCGCGTCCTGCCCACACAACCTCCACCGTCTCCCGCCCGACACGCATGCCCCCACCCCACCCCAACCCCCACACTCACAGCCACCCACATCCACATCCCACCTGTCTAGAACCCTGTCTGGTACCCTGTACAGAACTCTGTCCCGAACTCTGTACGGAACCCTGTCCAGCACCCTGCCTCGTACCCTGTCCAGCACCATGTCTGGTACCATGTCTGAAACCCTGCCCAGTACCCTGTCTGGTAACCTGTCCTACACCATGTCCGGAACCACTCCCGAAACCCTGTCCAACACCCTGTCCCACACACTGTCTGGAACACCTATCTGGTACACTGTTCGGAAACCCTGTCCGGAACCATGTCTGGCACCCTGTCTGGTACCTTCTCCGGAACCCTGTCCAGAACCCTCTCTGGAGCCCTGTACAACACCCTGTCCGGAACCCTGTCTGGCACCCTGTCTGGTACCCTGTCCGGTACCTTGTCTGGTACCTTGTCCAACACTCTATCCGGAACCCTGTCTGGTACCCTGTCCTACACCCTGTATGGTACCCTATCTGGTACCATGTCCGACACTCTGGCTGGTACCCTGCCTGGTACCCTGTCCGGTACCCTGTCCTGTACACTCTCTGGTACCATGTCCAACACTCTGTCTGGTACCCTGTTCGGCACCCTCTCCGGTACCCTGTCCGGTATCTTGTCCGGCACCCTGTCTGGTACCCTGTCCGACACCCTGTGTGGTACCATGTCCAGTACCCTGTCTGCAACCCTGTACAGCACCCTCTCCGGTACCTTGTCTGGTACCCTGTCCAACACTCTGTCTGGTACCCTGTTCAGCACCCTCTCCAGTACCTGTCCGGCACCCTGTCCGGCACCCTGTCCGGCACCCTGTCCACCCCCCTGTCTGTCCCCCTATCCGGCACCCTGTCCGGCACCCTGTCTGGTACCCTGTACAGCACCCTCTCCAGTACCTGTCCGTCACCCTGTCCGCCCCCATGTCCGCCCCCCTGTCCGCCCCCTGACCGCCCCCTGTCCGGCACCTTGACCGGCACCCTGTCCGCCCCCCTGTCCGGCACTCTGTCCGCCCCATGTCCGCCCCCCTGTCTGCCCCCTTGTCCGGCACCCTGTCTGGTACCCTGTACAGCACTCTGTCCAACACTCTGTCCGGTACCCTGTCTGGTACCCTGTACTGAACTCTGTCCGAAACTCTGTACGGAACCCTGTCCAGCACCCTGCCTGGTACCCTGTCCAGCACCCTGTCTGGTACCATGTCTGAAACCCTGTCCAGTACCCTGTCTGGTAACCTGTCGTACACCATGTCCGGAACCCTATACGGTACCCTGTCTGGAACCCTTATCTGGAACCCTGTCTGGCACCCTGTCCGGAAACCCTGTCCGGAACCCTGTCTGGCACCCTGTCTGGTACCTTCTCCGGAACCCTGTCCTGAACCCTGCCTGGAGCCCTGTACAACACCCTGTCCGGAACCCTGTCTGGCACTCTGTCTGGTACCCTGTCCGGTACCCTGTCTGGTACCTTGTCCAACACTCTATCCGGAACCATGTTTGGTACCCTGTCCAGCACCCTGTCTGGTACCCTGTCTGATACCCTGTCTGGTACCCTGTCTGGTACCCTGTCCCGTACACTGTGTGGTACCATGTCCAACACTCTGTCTGGTACCATGTCCGGCACCCTCTCCGGTACCCTGTCCGGTATCTTGTCCGGCACCCTGTCTGGTACCCTGTCCGACACCCTGTGTGGTACCATGTCCGGTACCCTGTCTGCAACCCTGTACAGCACCCTCTCCGGTACCCTGTCTGGTACCATGTCCAACACTCTGTCTGGTACCCTGTTCGGCACCCTCTCCACTACCTGTCCAGCACCCTGTCCGGCACCCTGTACGCCCCCCTATCCGCCCCCCTGTCCAGCACCCTGTCCGGTACCCTCTCTGGTACCGTGCCCGCTACACTGTATGGTACACTGTAGGGTACCCTGTTTGGTGCCCTGTCTGGTACCCTGTCTGGTACCCTGTCCGATACCCTGCCCGGTACCCTGTTCGGTACCCTGTCTGGTACCCTGTCGACCCTTTCTGTCCACACCCCCCCCCACACCCAAAACCAGCTGTTGGTAGACGCTCACTGTGCGGCATGCTTTGAGCAAAAGGTCTGAAAATTGAGCTAAACATGGGAATCAAACTTTCAACAATTAATATTTGTTGAATTCCTACTTTTTTGTTCATTGCTCCATAATCATATGATCATAACAAAAGTGGAATTAGTGAGAATGAAAATTATTTTCAGGTAGAAATCTTTAATTTAAACTACATTTTTGGATTGGGGTTTACGGGGATTTGCGCCTGAAGTGTTCATATGTACAGACATGCCCATTGTGTACACACATGTACATGTGAACACACATGCACATGCACACACGCATGATTGTGTACAAGTATGTTTCCCTCAGCGCATGCAAATGCACCACCCTCCCGATTACCCGCCATTGGGGCCAACACGCACGCCACACGTGCGCAACAAAGTCGATGTGCATGCCCGAGGTATTAACCTTTTAAGCATAACCCTACAAGCTAACCACATTCTATCTAATAGAATAAACAAACCATTCTACTAACACTCCATCTCAAAATGCTAAACTCCAACAACATGATAATTTTACAATTCACAACATAGTAGGCATACAAACCTATGAAGGGAAACTATGCTCCGTAATGTAAAGGTCTAATCAATACACATGTATGTACCTAAGTGTGTATGAATACAACATATAACTACTATTTTTATATATGAATTGTCAAACTATACCATATGTAAGTCTTTGAATGTTTAATATGGTTATTTCAGCTGATTTGAGCTAGCTGCTGATGACAATATCAGACTACATATACATATATTGTAAATAACTGTATTGTCACATGGCTGGAAGACCAGTGCCACGGAGCTGACAAAAGACTTTGTTCAATGAATAAACTATATTTACAACAACAACAAAATGTGTGGACATTTAAAAAAAGAAATGTTCTTCAAGATTTATACTGCCTATTATGGATAAGTCTGAATAGTCTTGTTTTCACCATTAGACAGTTTGTTGATAGAAAGCCCGAGCCCACACTTTTACTGACCCAAGGGATTTTTAACCTCCCACACCACATAGACATGGTATGAGAGCAACTGGCCTTTGATGACGCTGTAATTTATGCACAGCAGTGTAAATCAACATTTTCAGAGGTGATGTCATGGGGAATCGAACCACCGACCTTAAAGCCCCAGTCAGACCTCACCGGATTGAGGAACCAGACAGAAACCAGACACTATCTGGTGAAATACGGCAATGTATGGTTTATTTATGGCTGGCATCCGGCGTGTCCGTTTTTGTGTCCTGTGGTGTCTGGTGTATACGGTAGCAAGTTTTGAACATGCACAAAACGTGTACCGGACACCGCCGGACTGAGGTGTATGGTTGGTGTCCGTTTTAAGTCCGTTTAGTCCGTTTTGTCCATTTCATGTCCAGTACCCATCCGTTAGGTGTCCGTTTCTATCCTGAAGAGTCCGTTGATGGTGCTGCAGGAATTCAGTCCGTCGGTTTTTGGCGCGTCCGTGAACAGTCCGGTAGGTGGCCGGTTGGTGGCCGGTTGGTGTCCGGTTGGTGTCCGGTCCGTCCGTTAGACATTCGGTTGTCGTCCGGTTTACGTCGGGTTATCATCCGGCGGCTATTCATTAATGTACATTCTTTGTCCATTTACCATTTGTTTTATCCGGTACATTTCGGTACATTTCAGTACATTTCAGTACATTTTGACACTGGACACCAACGGACTGGAAAATTCTTTGTCCGGTGGTGTCCGGTATTTAGTCCAGTAAGGTCTGACTGGGCCTTAAGATTGATTTAGAAAAAGGTCAGACGCTCTAAGCACTCTGCCACAGAGTACACCACAATTTAAGTTCGCTTTCTATACATGGCCACGCAACCTCCTATTTTATGAACCAACAATTTACGGAAGTAATCCGCCAATAGATGGGGTTTTAGGTACTAGCAACATCGGAGGTACCGCAAGGATTATGAGGGATGGACTGAGGGCTGAAGGGCTATGGACTCAGTGTGTCGACTGGGGCAAAGCCGACGGCGAGACTGATTCCAAAAGTCTTATGCCAGGTACACACCTACCGTTTATCTGCACCTACCTACTGTTTACGATCTAAAACTGGCCAAAGTTGGTAGGTGTGCGATACCCTAGCACATCTACCGATTGTGATTCGTGACTTAAAACTCAGTTTCAGGGCTAAAACTGCTTGCTTGCGATTATGATTCGTGATTCGAAAAATGAATCGGCCCGTTTTCAGTCATAAGGTCGTCGCGAGTTTTAGTGCGCGAATCCTATACGGTAGGTGTGTACTTGGCATTAGGAACTCAAACCCCAAATAGTGGACAAATATGGAAAGGTGTACATTAGTTTTTTGTTTTAATTGTTAACCATTATCCAATTAGAAAATTTAAAATGTTATTTTTGTTGTATTAGGCAGCGACTGGGGCAAGAGGAGAGCCGTGGTTAGTGTGGTGGGGCTCCGTTGAGGGCGCCACCAGTCATAGTCAGTGGATAATATACTACATGAGTTGAAATTGTAGAACTTCCAAAGATTTATACTCCTATAATGTTTATACATCACATAATATATATATATATATAAATGTTAAATGCTTAATTTCCTTCAAAATGGCAATGTCCTATGTTATATCCATTGTAACTGAACTGGCAAGGATACGTACAACAAAAAACGGATATTACATATTGGTGGGTCTTCTATTAATTTAAACTGAAATAATTCTTGTGCATCAATATATATTTACTAACTGTTTATTTGATTCAATATGGACATTTCCTAGGGATATCCATTAGAAATGAACTGGTATGCTGATAAAAAAGGATGGTAAATATTGGTAATACTTCCATTGATTTATACTTGTGTGATGGCCCACGGTCTTCACCCACTGTCACACACTCACGGAAGAACGCCAAGATTTAGTTTCAGTATGCTTCAACCTGGTTTATTACAAAACCTCTCTGCTCTCCGCGGCGTCCACAGTCAACTGACCCGCCCCCTAATTTGCCAGGTGCCACATCGCCTCTATAGGTGGGTGGGGGGTGAGATAGCCCACGCAGCCCAGTCGGGGTCTGCCCGGTGGCTAGACTGCCACCACCTAGCGCAGTTCAGAGTAACTGCGTAGGTGTGTGGCGTAGTGTCTGATGCCACCGCGTGGTAGTGCGGCTCATGTACAGACTACTACACTCACATAGTTCTCATACATCATGTAATATATATTTACAAATGCCTTATTTGATCAATTAATTCACACACATCATATAATATATATTTACTAAATGCTTTAGTTGATTCAATATTCAATGATACCCATTAGAAATGAACTGGCAAGGTAAGTATTCACCTACAAAAAACACCCGATATCAAATAGTGGTAGAATTTCCATCGATTTATACTCTTATAATTCCCGTATATTATATTATATATATTTACCAAATACCCTATTTGATTCAATATGAAGTGTTATTATGTGATATTCATTGGAAATGGACTACGCAAATAAAAACGGACATTAAACTTCCTTGCAATTTGATGTTTTCATGCAATTAATTTGCAAAAAAACATAGACCCAATATGGTTTCTGAATATTTAACATCGCGAGATTACTATGAATATTGTCAATACTCTTTATCTGAACATAGTGAATAATAGGCAGGTAATATTTAGGCATTCATCTGTACGTGGTGGTTAAATCAGTAGAGCGCTTGCCGTGCGGAAGGTCGGGAGTTCGAATCCGACCAAGTCAAACAAATGATTTATATATAAGGCTAGGTACACACCTACCGTTTTTCTGCACCCACCTACCGTATACGATCAAAAACTCCCCAAAAGTCATGAGGTGTGCACTCCCCTAGCACACCTACCGATTGCGATTCACGACTTAAAACTCACTTTTAGGGCTAAAACTGCTTCCTTACTATTGCGATTCGCGATTCGAAAAATGAATCGGCCCGTTTTCAGTTTTAAGCGGGTCGGGTCGAGTCGTGAGTTTTAGTGCGTGAATCGTAAACGGTAGGTGTGTACTTGGCATTTACACAATTGATACTTGTTGCATCCTACCCTGGCACTCGGCATTACTAGGATAGGATAAATACTGGTTAGCTCATTATCAGGGTAATGTGACTGAGTGGGATACGAGGATAATGGAATATTTGGTCATGGATATTGGCATCATGCTCTCCCAGTGGGGCAGCACTATAAAGTCGCCATGGGTGCGCACTGTCACAATTCGGTGCCCATCCCGATGTGACCTTACATGTTTCTAGGATGCAAAACCGAACAAATAAACTGCTTAGACATTTAGTCAATTGTTTATTGCATGAGGTTAGTATTGTTGTAGGGGGGCTGATGAAAATGGGAAATATTGAACGGGACTCGAACCCACATCTCTTTGCATTCCGGGCCAGTGTGCTAACCATTACACCACCTAGGCTTCCTGATATCAACACACTACCCACGCCTACCTGGCTATGTGGTTACTTGTCTGACAGGTCATTGCACACTACTACAGTCTTAAGATGGACAGGATGGTTGAATTAGTTGTGGCAGGTGGTGGAAGGTCCTGACAGGTTGGGGCAGGACCTGGCAGGTTGTGGCAGGTTGTGGCAGGTCATGGCAGGTCATGGCAGGTCATGGCAGGTCATGGCAGGTCGTGGCAGGTTGCGGCAGGTAGCAGCAGGTCGTGGCAGGTTGTGACAGGACCGTGCAGGTCGCGGCATATCGTGGCAGGTTGTGGCAGGACCTGGCATGTCGGAGCATGTCATGGCAGGTCATGGCAGGTCGTGGCAGGTCGTGGAACGTCGTGGCAGTTCATGGCAGGCCGTGCCATGTCGTGATAGGTCGTGGCATGTCTTGCTATGTCTTGCTATGTCTTGCTATGTCGTGGCATGTCGTGGCATGTCGTGGCAGGTCGTGGCAGGTCGAGGCAGGTCGAGGCAGGTCGTGGCATGTCGTGGTAGGTCGTGACAGGTCGTGGCAGGTCGTGTCATGTATTGCTATGTCTTGCTATGTCTTGCTATGTCGTGGCAGGTCATGGCAGGTCGTGGCAGGTCATGGCAGGTCGCGACAGGTCGTGGCATGTCGTGGCAGGTCGTGGCATGTCGTGGCAGGTCGTGGCATGTCGTGGCAGGTCGTGGCAGGTCGTGGCAGGTCGAGCAGGTTGCAACAAGTCATATATAACATGCATATGATCTAAGTAGAGATCAATAATAAAGGTGCATTTGTTAATATTCCCATAATGAATTATATGGCACAGAGATGTTTATTACTGTATTACTCGGGTGTACCACAAGTGATTCCACCCGGAAGCCACCGGGGAAGCACCAGTGGCGCCACCTACAATTGCACCATGGGTCGCAATTACATCTTTTTTTGCTTGGTAACTAGGTTTTATTCTTCAGAATAATACATGTGTCAGTGCCTCGGCACTGGTCTTCCAGTCACGTCATTGTGAATCATTTGATTCATTTATGCAAGTCGTTTTAAGGATGAATAAACTAGGAAATGAGAATGTGATGAGTGATGAAAGAAAATGTACATTGGTACCTTTCGATTGATGATGGCGCTTAGCGATGTCAGCCACATGACTGGGTTACTTAGTGTATATATGCATGCTGACAGTTAGGTTCATTGGTTGGATTCTGATGTCCTTTTATACGGGGCAAATGCAGAAACATTCATATTGGGCAGCTGCAAGGTCTTATGCACCAGTCACATACACGGTAGTGGACATAGTTGAACGTATGTGAACGTAGTGGAGGCTAACATGTGTCAAACATGGTGTAAGTATGTTACACTACGTTGACATACGTTAAGGTAGGGCAGGTTTTGGTACGGATAAATACGATTGTTTGTTTTTTGTTGTTTTACGTCCTAGCAACATCTAAGGTCATATCAGGACGGGGGATAAATACGATACGGTACGGATAAATACTTTACGGTACGGATGCCGGTACGTTCAACTACGTTCAACTATGTTCAACTATGTTAGCCTCCTCTACGTTCACCTATGTCCACTAACGGCTATCTGACCTGGGCTTCGTCCAAGTATGCTAGAGTATGCTAGAACACACTAGAGTATGCTAGAGTATGTTAGCATCACTGAATCAAATTCAGCCCCTAACTCTTTTGAACATGTCCAAAGATTAAATCAGAACTCACGGCCCACCCCCGTTATTACCAAAGAGAAGTATGGATGCCGGTACGTTCAACTACGTTCAACTACGTTCAACTACGTTCAACTACGTTCAACTACGTTCACCTCCACTACGTTCAACTACGTCCACTAACGTGTATGTGACCGGGCCTTTCCGTACTGGTCACATACACCTTGGTGAACGTAGTTGAACATAGTTGAACATAGGATAGATTAACGTAGGTCAAACGTGCTATCACTACGTTAAACTACATTAAGGTACGGCAGGTTTTGGTTGATCACCCACCTAATAGTATGGATAAATACATTACGTTATTGATACCGGTACGTTACGGTACAGATCCCGGTACGTCCAACTACGTTGAACTATGTTGAACTACGTTACCCTCCACTACATTCAACTATGTTCAACTTCGTCCAGTAATGGCTATGTGGCCACGGCAGAATGGTCAAGGTTTTCTGTGGGTCAAAGTATGCTAGGGTACACTAGAGAATGCTAGAGTATGCTAGAGTATGTTATCATCACGGAGGCTACGTCTGCCTCAAACATACCTCTCTTTTGAATATGTCCAAAGCTTAAATCGGAACTCACGACCCACACATGTTCTTATCACGTTCTCATCACGGAGAAGTGTGGATGCCAGTATGTTGCACTACATTGAACTATGTTGAACTAAGTTGAACTACATTAATCTATGTTGAACTACATTAGCCTCCACTACGTTCAACTACGTTCACTAACGTGTATGTGACCGGGCCTTGAGTGTTAGTAGGTAGGCAGTAGGCACACAAGGGAGGCAGGAGAAGGACAGCGAGGGTATCTGTGATCATGGAGTCGCTGGAGCGGTGAAGTGATGGAAGCATGTCCCTTCCAGTTGCATCAGGGATGTGAAGGGGGACGGGGCGTTTCCCACCACAAATAGATACTTAGCTTTATATTGTTGCTGCCAAAGGCAATCGCCTTGTCTCAAACACCACTTTTGTTGCTAAAATATTTTGATCGACACTTTTAAAAACCTGCATTATATTTATATTATAACACAGAACACAGACCGCTCCTGAGTAATCACACGCGTCTCAACAACTGTACATATCGTTTCACAGGCTCAGTACAAAGAACTCACCCAAGTCACTACTACAATGTCTAGAGTGGAGAAACCACTTCCTGCAAATCTGCAGCCTAGAGCATAGAACCCATATCAGCTCTGAACCAAGCAATGGTTGGCTGGTTATTGGAGTTTTACATCCTTGCAACATCTAAGTTTATATCAGGACGGGTACCGACTGTTGACAATGCACACTCATGGCGAATTTATAGTGTTGTCCCACTGGGAAACCAGGCCCCTGGCACCATAACCCGATGTCCCACTCAGTCACATTATCCTGCCATTGAGCTAATCTGTCCTCACCCTATCCTATTAATGCCGAGCGCCAGGCTACGAAGCGACAAGTATCAATTTGATAAGTCATTGGTTTGACTGGACCGGGAACCAAACTCCCGATCTCCCGCACGCAAAGCCTGGCATTCCACCAATTCGGCCACCATGTCCAACCAAGCAGCCCTGGTGCAGGATGGGGGGACATGTCATTTTTAATTTTACACTTTTGAAAGATTTCAAATCTAAATTCACACTTCTATAGATTGAGCTCCTCATTCTCTCCGCCTCCTTGTACCTCCTCTAGACACCCCTCTCTTCTCTCCCCAACCACCCCCCACACCCTACATCCGGGACCTCTAGTCCCCGCTTCCTCCAGGGTTGTCCGCCCTTTTTGGTGTGCCCATGTCAGTGCGCACGCCCCTTTCATACACCCAGCCCCTAGCTAGACTCCCCTTACCCCCCCCCCCCCCCCCCCCACACACACACACAACCTTATCCCACACTACAGTCTCAGCCTCGGCGCCCTCCCGCCATTTTTTCTTGGCGCGTTTTGTTTCATCCAGGCCCCTTATCAATTAGAATGGAGCATAGGGTTTTCTGAAATAGGCATTGGCGCCGCGGTTCCGTGACATTTGGCCACCCTCCGAGTTGGCCACCTCGGAAGTTGCCCTCACGTATTACTTGTTATTATCCTGTGCACTCACTGCGGATAAGATCGGTTCGTTGTTGGAGTTATACGTCCTGGCACCATCTAAGATCATATCAGGATGGGCACTAACTTGTGGCAGTGCACACTCATGGTGGTTTTATAGTGCAGGCCCCACTGGGAGACCACACCACCAGCACCAGCACCTGATATCCCACTCAGTCATATTATCCTGACATTAAGCCATCCAGTCCTTGCCCTACCCTAATACCGGGTGCGGTGGCCGAATCGGTAGAGCACAGGCCTCACGTGCGGAAGATCGGGAGTTCGCGAGTTTGGTTCCCGGTCGAGTCAAACCAATGACTTGAAAATTGATACTTGTTGCTTCCTAGCCTGGTGCTTAGCATTATTAGCAGATTAGGATGGGGCAAGGACTGGTTAGCTCGGTGTCAGGATAATGTGACTGAGTGGGATATCGGGTCATGGTGCTGGCAACCTGATTTCCCAGTGGGGCAGCACTATAAAATCGCCATGAGTACCCATCCTGATATGACCTTAGATGTTGCTAGGATGTAAAACAACAACAAACAAAGCCCTACCCTAATAATGCCGAGCGCCTGACTAGGAAGTGACAAATATAAATGTTTAAAGTTGCATAGTCCGATGGTTTACAGTTTCTGAAAATTTTCGGAGATAAATATATGAAATTGATTGTTATGATCTACCTTACTTTAGTTTGAGATATTTGAAGTCCAAACACGGCATCAGACAGGCTACCAAAGCAGATCCTCTATTCTCAACTGTCTTGTGGCTACAGAAAGAGATGGCACCCTCATCTCCGGTTCAAGGATACCATTAAGAGAAACCTGAAGCTGAGATACATTAAGACCGACTCTTCGATGCAACTCTCACAGCAGAGAGCTAAATGGAGAGCGGCAGTCAAGTAATGAAAGCAGTCTTTGTCGCATCGCGACCGACAGCATGATGATGATGATGATGAACACATAAAAACAGTTTTGGCAAGCATGCCAAAACTCTGACACCATAGGCTTTAGCAGTAATATGTTATATCAACTTGCCTCAGTATTCCCTTCTATGTGGCAACAAATGCTTAACAAGTGCATCACTATGTAAGTTAGATATATACAATCAAATCTCGATCATTATTTTGGTTTAGAAAATTTGATGCGTCATCGGACTATGCAGCTTTAAGTCATTGGTTTGACTCGACCACGGTTCAAACTATGGATTCGAATCTCGCGATGGACGAGCACGTGAGACGGACGCTCCCCTGATTTAGCCATAACGTGTGGTCTGTACATAAAGGCCCTGTCACACTATGACGTAATGATGTCAGCATAGGAAGAATGTGAAGAACGTTGAACTTCTCGGCGTAGTATGCAAATTTGGGCACAAGTTGAACGTGGATGCAGCGTAGGTGACGAGAGCGTAACGTCGGTAAAGCATAGCGATACCATCATTCAACGAGAGAGGACAGCGTCATTACGCTCACGGAACGCTATGAACATTATTCCATTGCCAGAACTACGTTACATGACGTTACATGCGTCATGACACAGTGGCGAAACATTGAATGTACATTGAATGTACGTTCTCCTGGCGTTCTCCTGACGTTCCCATTACGCCGCGTGGACGTTTCCACCGGGTTTAATGTGGGTCAACGTAGTGGAACGTAGTTGAACGTAGTGAGCAGCGTTTGACTAACGTCCGTTTAACATCATTGACATTCGCCGAACATCTACAGAACGTACGGCGAACGTAAACCCTTACATTCGAGTTACGTCAAAAGGTTTGAACAGGTTCAAAACTTTGACGCGCACCGGCTTAACACAACGTAACGTGACGTAGCTCGACATCAGTCTAACGTCATTCTGACATCATCATAATGTAACCCAATGTACGTCAACATAATGATGAAACGTGATCATGTCAGGCTTACGTTTGCTCATTACGTCGTAGTGTGATAGAGGTATAAGATCAAAGATGCTCTGTGATTTAATGTGCAGTTGCTGTTGCTTTTGTACCCGGATGCGGTGCGTTGTACTTGTGTCTATTGCAGCCCGGAGGAGATGGCCGAATGGCTTAAACCGCGGGTTGACTTCCCATGTGGGGGGACATGGGTTCATACCCCGACCGAGTCAAACCAAAGACTTATCAACATTTATGCCTGTACCTCCTTGTGTTCAGCATTACTAGGATTTGATACCTAGATTTGATTTGACAAATCTAACATTGATACTGGTGCACTTATTAAGCATTGTTTGCTGCAGGGAAGGGAATATTAAATCAATGTAATGGAAACTGTTACTGCTGAAGCCTATGTTGTCAGAATTCCAACACGTACACCAGAACTAATTTCGCCTCTTAGCCATTTATAATATGAGCGACTTCAAACTGAAGTAAAGTAGATCAAATAGAGAAACCTTATTTATCTCAAACAATGCCAATCACTCCAAACTTTAAAGATATTGGGTGAAATATCTCCTTTATATATTTGTTTCCCGTTCTACCAAAACCTGCCTTAACATCGGGAGTGGTACCACTATGTGACTGACACCGACTTTATAGTGCTATTCCAATGGGAGACAGTTTTACTGGCACCATGCCGTGATACCTGACTTAGTCTCATTATCCTGACAGTGTTCTTTTCACCCTTATGCATTACCTCTGCCTTCCAAGCCCACCTCACCATCCACCCTCCTCTTCCACCATTACCCTCCCTACCTCTCCAGCCGCCCTCTCTCTCCACTCCCCCCCTTCCCCCCCCCCCTCTCCCATGCCCTCCCCCTTCGATCGGGGTGGCTTGAATTGGCGACAGTGTTTGAAGCAAACAAATCGAGAGTGCCTTTAGCCCTAGCTTCAGATTTGCAACACTTGGGGACCCGGAGCTACATTTAAAAATTATTCAATTAAAATTTATTTATTAATCTTTTTAAAAGAGGTTTTCTGAGTTGGTGTCCTTTTGATGCCTTTCATTCCACTGACTATTGTAATATTTTTCTCCGCGCCTGGTGCCCTGTGTTCGTGATGCAGGCATACCTATGTGATGTATAAGTATTAGTATAAAGGTCCAGACGGGAATTATATTATTATTATACTGTGTATTTTCTGCTGATGCATGCAGCTTGCCACACTATTTTTCTTTATTTATTTTTTACTGAGGCTGTATTTATTCTGTCCATAGCATGTAAGCCTTGGTACCCAGGCTTGTTTTCAATGCTGGCCAGCTGTAGTGTTGGTGTTGTCTTACCAAACAGTAGCTGCTGATAAGTTATGTGATTGTCTGCATTTCAGTAGAAGATAGATAGACTGTTGGTACGTTTAGTAGCCTATGTTACTGTTTTGGGCCCTCTTGGCATTGGCACTATGCGACCGGTGGCGCCACTACAACCCCTTTTCATCCCTAACGGCGCGCCCAAATGTTCACTCCAGTGTGTGACGCGACGGGGGCCCACACCCGGCAATTTACCAGACAGGTGGGAGGGGGGGGGCACTCCACCAACAAGGAAAAGTTTCTTTTATTTAACGATGCCTCTAGAGCACATTAATTGTTATCATTGGCTATTGGACGTCAAACATATGGTCATTCTGACATATTTATTTGCGGAAAACCTGTTGCTGCCACATAGGCTACTGCTTCTGATAAGCAGCAAGGGGGTCTGTTATGTGCACTTTCCCACAGACAGGACAACACACACCACATCCTTTGATCAACCAGTTGTGAACCACTGATTGGAATGGAAAATAGCCCAAACTGCAAATGGGTCCATTGAGCAGGATGAACCGGATGACCCACACCTTCACAGATGAACACTATACTGCCTGAGCTATGTCCCGCTCCTGGTGGGGGTGGAGGGGGGGGGGCACTCCACCAATGTGCACAGAGGAAATATAAGGTGTACATGTTACCCTTTCATTTATACTCGTATAATGCGCTATACATCATATATATACATCAATCATACATTTATGTTGAACAATTGAGACAACTGGATGCGGGGGTGGAATTGGTAGAGCTCATGCTTCTAATGCGGAAGATCGGGAGTTCGAATCTCACCCGAGTCAAACCAATGACTTACAAAGTTGATACTTGTCACTATCTAACCTGGTGCCCGACATTACTAGGATAGGACAAGGACCGGTTGACTCAGTGTCAGGATAATATGACTGAGTGAGATATCGGATCATGGTGCTCGCAGCCTGGTCTTCCAATGGGGCAGCACTATAAAGTCACCATCACTGCGCACTGTCACAAGTTGGTACCTATCCTGATATGACCATAGATGTGGCTAGGACATAGAGTAATAACAAACAAACCACACTTGAGACACTCACAATAACGGAGCCACATTCATATAAACTTGTATTATTTACATTAGGAGTGTAGTAGGTCTATTTACACTAGGTATATTTACACTAGGTCTATTAACACTAGGTATATTTACACTAGGTCTATTTACTCTAGGTCTATTTACACTAGGTCTATTTACACTAGGTCTATTTACACTAGGTCTATTTACACTAGGTATATTTACACTAGGTATATTTACACTAGGTCTATTTACACTAGGTCTATTCTACACTAGGTCTATTTACACTAGGTCAATTTACACTAGGTATATTTACACGAGGTATATTTACACTAGGTCAATTTACACTAGGTATATTTACACTAGGTCTATTTACACCAGGTATGTTTACACTAGATATATTTACACTCGGTATATTTACACTAGGTCTATTTACACTAGGCATATTTACACTAGGTCTATTTACACCAGGTCTATTTACACTAGGTATATTTCCACTAGGTCTATTTACACTAGATCTATTTACACTAGGTCTATTTACACTAGGTATATTTACACTAGGTATATTTACACTAGGTATATTTACACTAAGTCTATTTACACCAGGTATATTTACACTAGGTATATTTACACTAGGTCTATTTACACTAGATCTATTTACCCTAGGTCTATTTACACTAGGTCTATTTACACTAGGTCTTTTTCTAATATAGTTCAGAATAATATTCAACCAAGAATCAATGCAAACAAAATAATACTGAATCAACAACAACTACAAGTAATGTATGTGTCCATGTGGCAGCAGGGGAGGGGTGTTATAGCGCTGTCTCACTGAGAGACCAGACTGCCAGCACCATAAACCAACATCCAACTCAGTCACAACATCCTGATACTGAGCTAACCAGTTACCGTTCTATCCCAGTAATGCTGAATGCCAAACGGCGGAAGCCAGCGCTGTCGCCACTATTGGGTAGTCCCGGGCTCGCAGGCACCGACCAGCGATTGAACATTATTAGACATTACAAAATATATATATGCTCTCGGAGAATATATTTATTATTACATGTTTACTCCGGCACTTTATATATGTATAATATTATTATACTCCTTCTATTTTAAGAGTCATTGGTTTGACTTGGTTGGGGTTCAAACCCACGACCTCCTGTATGGGAAGGCAGGCTTACGCTCTTACACTCTTACCGATTCAGACATCCTGCCTCATGTAAATCTACCGAGCAATGGTGGGCTTGCAAGGGGTTAGAGGAATTTTCGGATTACGTTATTCAATGGCGTCGATTGTAATATAATTGAGCTATACTCAATATGAGAAATGCCACATATACAGGTAGGTGTGGGTAGTTTGAGTGCATCACGGAGCCTAGATAATATATAAATAGAGATGAATAGATAGATAAATACACACCGACCTGTTTCTATGAGGACATTGCCATCTTATTAACAAAGTTCCTAATTATATTTGATGTGGCGCTATTTCAACTTCCCCAAGATGTTAGCGATAGTGCGATATATATACATATATAGTTAGATAGATAAATGGAGATGAATAGATGGATAAATACACACCAGCCTGTTTCTATGACAATATTCTCATCCCATTAACACAATTCCTAATTATATTTGATGCAGCGCTATTTCAACTTCCCTTAGATGTTTGCAATAGTGCAATAGTGCAATATATATATACATATATGGTTAGATAGATAAATAGAGATGAATAGATAGATAAATTCACACCAGCCTGTTTCTGTGACGACATTGTAATCCCCTTAACAAAGTTTCTAATTATATTTGATGCAGTGCTATTTCAACTTCCCTAAGATGTTTGCGATAGTGCAATATATATATACATATATGGTTAGATAGATAAATAGAGATGAATAGATAGATAAATACACACCAGCCTGTTTCTGTGACGACATTGTAATCTCCTTAACAAAGTTTCTAATTATATTTGATGCAGCGCTATTTCAACTTCCCTAAGATGTTGTTAGCGATAGTGCGATATATATATACATATATAGTTAGATGGATAAATAGAGATGGATAAATAGATAAATACAAACCAGCCTGTTTCTATGACAATATTCTCATCTCATTAACAAAGTTCCTAATTATATTTGACGCGGCGCTATTTCAACTTCCCTAAGATGTTAGCGATAGTGCGAGCGTCACGGCTCTTTTCCCTGGCGGTATCATTTCCGAATATTATCAGGCCAGATAATAAGCGTTTCTTATCGTTGAACTGGATTTTCGAAAATAGGAATTCCTCCCATGCTGAGAAGGCTTCCAGAATTTGATCTAAAATATCAAACAACACGCCGCAATCAGCGCGCCCGGAACGTGTCGCGTATTTCACCAGACCCGTCTCGCTTTCCATTAAATAAAATAAAATAGAAAAAGAAAGAAAATCACACACAGGAAGCAGAGTAATTTTACAGATTCACATTTCTGAGACGCGGCTAGTAAAGATGATCCACTCTTGTAGGGATGACATTAAGCCGCTCAGGACGCAGCCTGCATTAGTCTGTTTCCATTTCCCGAGGCAGCCTGCATTAGTCCGTCCCTGTAGTTGGACGCAGCCTGCATTAACATGTCTCCATTGTTGGAGGCAGCCTGTATTAGTTCATCAGTGTAGTTTGATGCATCCTGCATTAGCATATCTCCATTGCCGGAGGCAGCCTGCATTTGTTCATCAGTGTAGTTGGACACAGCCTGCATTAGTCACAATGAGAGGCATCCTGTAGTAGTGTATCCCCACAGTGGGGGAGGGCAACCTGCATTAGTGTGTCCTCACAGTGGGAGGCAGCCTACATTAGTGTGTCCTCACAGTGGGAGGCAGCCTACATTAGTGTGTCCTCACAGCGGGAGGCAGCCTACATGAGTGTGTCCTCACAGCAGGAGGCAGCCTACATTAGTGTGTCCTCACAGTGGGAGGCAGCCTACATTAGTGCGTCCTCACAGTGGGAGGCAGCCTACATTAGTGTGTCCCCATAGCAGGAGGCAGCCTACATTAGTGTGTCCTCATAGTGGGAGGCAGCCTACACTAGTGTGTCCCCATAGTAGGAGGCAGCGTACATTAGTGTTTTGCCACAGCAGGTTGCAGCCTCCATTACTGTATCCCCACAGCGGGAGACAGTCTGCATTAGTGTATCCCCACAGCGGTAGACAATCTGCATTACTGTATCCCCACAGCGAGAGGCAGTCTGCATTACTGTGTCTCCATAGTGGGATGCATCCTATATTAATGCCTCCTTGCACTGGGGGACAACCTGCATTAGTGTATTCTTACAGTTGGAGGCAGCCTGCAATAGTACGCCCCTGCAGTGGGAGACAGCCTGTATTAGTTTATCCTCACATTGGGAGGCAGGCTGCATTAATGCTTCCTTGGAGTGGGGCACAACCTGCATTCGTGCATTCCTATAATTGGAGGCAGCCTGTATTAGTACACCCCTGCGGTGGCATATAGCCTTCATTAGTCTGGCCCCGCAGCAAAGGACAACCTGCATTAGTACATCACCACAGTGACAGACAACCTGCATTAGTACATGGTGACACATCCTGCATTGTCTTCTCCCCACAGCATGAAGAAACCTGCATCAGTGCAACCTGCATTAATGCACCTTGACAAGAGGATGTCACCTATGTCTGTTCATCCAACATCAAGATACAACCTGCATTTAGTCATTAGAACAGAAATACACGACACAGCCGGGCACAGCCTGTATTAGATCACTCCCGCATTACTGCATCCCCACACCAGAGTACAGCCTGCATTTCCGAATTTCAGCAGGAGGATGTCACCTGCATCTACTCATCCACTAACACACTATGCCTTCACCTTCATGAACCAGGGCAGCACGGCTATTTCACAGAAAATAGCATTTTATTATTCTTGAAAATTAGCAAATACAAATAGAACAAGAGGTAATGAAAACAATGAGAGATTTGACAATGAACATATCTCTTTTATTGGGCGAAAATTAGGAACTACAAATAAGGGTAATGAAAAATAAAGTCATTTGACAATGAACATATATAGTTATATATAGAGAGAGCTACTAACACCATAGAAAATAGATCATAGAGGTTATATGCAAACTAAATGTCCTCCTCTAGATGAGCATAGCAAAAGTAAGTGGTTGGTAAACTGATACTTATATACTGTTTGTCTAATTCCAACTGAACAGACCCTACATTAAAACGTACAACGTTACCCAATGAATACAGAAGATAACTTCTGCTTACATTCTAAATACCATGTAAATACTCACATTGATCTGATGAATATGGATCTAGTCGTATGACGCTACTGTTGCCATATCACTACAGAATTTATGAGTTACCGAGTTTTATTATGGTATATGCTGCAAATTGTGTATTCAACAGTTATCGTATACCTTACTCTATTTACCTCTTTGTGTAAGTAATCCTAAATTGTAAAATGGTTCGAAGACCAATGCGTCGGCATGGGCAAAATACTTATTCAGCAGAATAAACATATTTAGCACACATAAAATACAGTTGTGAATGAATCCGCAGAGTTGCGAATCCTCGGCGAACGGCTGGCTTAATCTGAATGTCTTGTAAGCCATGTTTATTTTTGTTCGTAGTTAGATCCAGTAGCTAATGGTGCCAACATTTATTTCCTTATTAAAATATAATATTACACTAATTATGCTCACCTTTTATCTAGGCATTCTGACTTCAATGCTTTGACTATTTGAATGAGACTCGGCGAAGCAGGCCGCGAGTATTCTATGAAGTCAGAAAGCATTCATCACATGACGTAATTATTCAATTCCAATCAGCTTGATTTCAATACGAAAAAGGACATTTTTAATATCATGCACAATATGCTTCTAAATATGTATATGTATATATATATGAAGAGCTCTTTTCTAAAACGCAATAAGCGCCGATCCAAAAAATGAGTTTGCAATGCCAATGCCAAGTTTGTAGATCGTGTTTTGGACAAGAGCTCTTCATATATATAAAGAGCTCTTCGGTGTGTGTGGCGCAAGGGGGGGGGGGGCATCCACCAATTACCCCGACAGCTTGGGATGGGGGGCCACCACCAATGCGCCAAGGAGCAATAGATATATACAGTATGCATTCCCCTTGCATTTATATTCGTATACTGCGTTATACATCACATATGTATATATTTGTATATATATATATAATAATTCTTACGTAGATGCTAAGAGACAGAGACAAGTAGTGGAGTCTGAGTTTGCGGTAACAAAAGGACCCCAACTCCTTTATTAAAAAAACAACTTCCGAGCGTATGGAGTGTGTGGCCAACCCTGCGCAGGGGGGGGGGGGGGGGAGCATAGACGATGCTGGGAGACTCCGCCACCAACAAGGGGGGGCGCAATACACTGCAGATTGTATTACATGCAATAAGGGGATTATCACTCTCCATATGTATGAAGAGCTCTTTTCCAAAACACGATCTACAAACTTCGCATTGGCATTGCAAACTTATTTTGTGGATTGGCGCTTATTGCATTTTGGAAAAGAACTATATATGAAGAGTTCATTCATAACAACTTGTAAATGCCAATCCAAAAAAATTGTATTAAAATAAAACATACGTGATGGTAATTATAATTCTCACTAATTGCACTTTTTTTGTGATGAACTGCAAACAATAAAAACACAGGAATGTAAAATAATGAACTTTATAGATATATATATATAATATATATATATATATGTAGAGTTTTGAAAGTGATCAGAGTGACAGTTGGCTCATGGTGTGGAGGAGGCGGGGAGCAGAGAATGCCGTGAATAACATGGAAGTTAAGGTGGTTAGGGAGAAACATTAAGGTCTGCCGTTACTTATATCTACATAATAAATTATATAGTACATAAATACCTTAGCCCCAGTATTATGCAATTGTTCAGCTCAGTCAAATGTCATCGTGAAAAAAGTGGGTCATGCTAAATCGTGGTTCAGCTTACCTTCTGGTAACGATTGTTTGAGTTGCCCTGGGTATACATCTTCTACTCGGTGCTGCTCCCCATTTGTGAATGAACCGCAGTGACTGGTGCTGTACATTATACAGCAGGAGCCACTCCCTTAATTCTACAGGATCGGTGCTGTGACTAATACAGCACTGACCAAACTTAGATTGTTTAGAATGTCAATTCCAATATTAAGATGGCTGGAAGACCAGAGCTTCGGCGCTGACAAATGTCATATTCAGATGAATAAATACTTTACCAAAAAAAAAAAAAAATTACCATTGAATTCCCTTTGATTTAAAGAATTCTGGATTCAGTGAGTCGTCGCATTGTATCCGAATTGGCATTACATAGGGGCATGTAAAATCAGGGTTTCCCTGTTCATATACAGGTATAAAATTATGTAAAGGTTGTATAATATGGCAATGATGGATTTCTGCCATATTTCCAGGAGAGAAATATATTAAAATAATTTATATAGTTTTTAAGTGAAACCCTCCCAAATTAGTTTTGGTGTACACACCAAGATGCATGGAGCCGGCTTTGGATATTAGTTTTCATACGTAGCAGCAAAACACAGGGGCACCAAACTGTAATATGTGTTTAATGAGTATACCAGTTGAAACCTCAGGAATACCGCAGGGAAGTGTGATGGGACCAATATTATTTATAATATTTATAAATGACCTGCCAGTGTCTCATCAAACCTACAAATATTTGCCGATGAGACAAAAGTCTTTCGATCCATAAAAGATGTAGGAGATAAAAATCTCTTGCAAGAGGATATTCTGAAACTCGCACAATGGTCCGAGAAATGGCAATTGCCCTTCAATGAAAAGAAGTGCAAAATAATTCATTATGGGAAAAATAATCCTCATTATGCCTATAATATGAAGAACACTGTCCTGCAACCAGACAGCTATGAAAAGGACTTGGGTGTAACCTTCGACTCCCGACTCTCCTTTCAGAAACACATGAAGACTATCATCTCAAATGCTAACCAGAGAGTAGGAATAATTAAAAGAACTTTCCATCACCTCAACAAGAACAATTTTCTCATTCTATTTAAGTCTCTTGTTAGGCCAATTTTGGAATTCTGTCCACAAATTTGGAGCCCAATTTTTCGAAAAGATATTCTGGAGATCGAAAAGGTTCAGAGACGTGCAACGAAATTAGTTGCAGTTATAAAGGACTTACCCTATGAACAAAGGCTTAGGGAATTGAAACTTCCTACCCTTTCCTACAGAAGGAAAAGAAGTGACATAATTGAAGTATTTAAAATTATGAAAGGTTTTGATAAAATAGATATGAACCAATTTTTCACCTTGAATAAAAGAGAAGGCAGTCGGGGCCATACTCTCAAACTAGTAAAACCCAGAGCCATTTCAAAGTTAAGGCAACACAGTTTCTCAAACAGGATCATAAATATATGGAACAGTCTCCCACAAAATGTTATTGATACCGAGTCAATAAATTCATTCAAGAACAGATTAGAAAAAGCATGGGCTGATGATCCAGGGAAATTTGACCCCTTATTCACCACATGGTGCTAATTATTCCTTGTGTTGCATATTTACTTGCACTCAAGCAAAAATGAGAGACAAATAAGTGTTCACACTTCCTGTCTACCATTCGCTATTTCGCTATTTCGAAAGCTGGGTATGCACCTCCCTAGTGTTATCCTCTATAATTGTTGTGGTGGTGAACCAAATGGTAAATATTGTGCCTAGAGCAGGATTCAACTGCACACCATTGCCATTCTGCGACTAGTCTCCAATCCATTAGACTACCCAGATTCCCTGAGGCAGTCACCCTATCCATGCCTCCCTGTCTATGTGGCTCCTTGCCTGAGAAATCAATGTAGACTACTATCCTCATCGCCCTGGAATTGATAGTGATTTAAAGAGTTTTTATTCATGTTTAATGCTAAAGCGCTTGTGACCCCTTACCGGATTGAGAAATGGACACAACCGGCCAAAGAATTGTCTAGTCTGTTGGTGTTCGGTATAAAAATGTACCGAAATGTATCCAAATGTTGCAAAGGGAGCCGGACGAAATGGTCGATAAATGGACAAGGAATGTACATTAACGAATAGCCAATGGACGATAACCAGACGATAACCAGACAATAACCGGACGATAACTGGGCGACACCGGATAAAAACGGACAAGCAATGGTCAACCGACAGGCAAAAACCAAATGTCAAATGGAAGGACCAAACATCAACGAATAGCCACTGGACTGTCATGGACATGCCGAAAAAAACCGACGGACCAAATTCCCTCAACACTGTCAACGGCCTCTTCAGGCAACAAACAGGAGACGTAACGGATGGGTAACAGACATGAACTGGACAAAACAGACTAAACAGACTTAAACCGGACATCAACCATACCGGCGGTGTCCAGTACAAGTTTTGTGCATGTTCAAAACTTCCCACCATACACACGGACACCACCGGAAAGAGAACGGAAATGCCGGATGCCTACCATATATAAACCGGACATTGACGTATTTCACCGGACGGTGTCTGGTTTCTATCCGTTTCCCCAGTCCGGTGAGGTGTGACAAGGCCTTTACAATTACACACATACAGGCAGTGCACTTATAACATATGTACATACACAGGGCAGGGTAAGGTCAACAATCATACGGCTTGTAGCTCTAGAGGGTCCTACTTACAGCTCCGGTATTATTATTAGGGTGATGACAATGGAAAATAGGCTTCAAGTGTGTTTCAAACGCATGCAATTCTTGCCATTTGGGTGCTAACGTGCTAACCATTACACTACCTAGGCTTCATGATGCAATCACCATATCCACGCTAAAGCCCCTGTCACACATCACCGGATTGGGGGAAATGGAAAGAAACCGAATGAAGTCCGTTGGTAGTCTGCTTTTGTGTCCATACAAGTTTTTGAACATGCACAAAACTTGGTTTGAGTTTGTTTAGTCCGTTAGCTATCCATTCATGTCTGTTTCATGTCCGTTTCATGTCTGTTCGTGAAGCGGCCTTTGACCCGATATCGCAACATTTTGACACATTATGATACTTATGACGCCCGAACAATTCTGTCCGTTGCTCAATCTGGTGATGTGTGACAGGGGATTTACCTCTCGATGTGGCTCCTTGTCTGAGAGGTTGGTGTGAGTAGAGTTGTGTGCACTTATATTCACGCCTGGTTCCTTCCCATCAACACTACTCACCATCTGACATATTAAAATGTCCTCACGTCAACTGGGTAATTCAATCAAGACAGGATTGGATTCTGGTTGTGGCTGACAATCGTGGTGATTCCTGGGTGTGTTTATATGTGGTAGACAAATTATGTAACAATAATTATATTGACTTGATAAAGAATATTGATGAAGATTTTGCAAACATACACCATCAACCACATGTCTATGGATTATGTATGCGGGTGGATTGACTAGATCAAGACTGACAATGAAGCTATTGCAACCAAATACCATCAACCACATGTCTATGTGTAAAATATTCCGATTTAATGCAGTGGTGGGGGAATGCAAATGTTCTATTATTAATCGGGTATACGTGACCAGGTGCATGTATGTGTATATGTGGGTGCTGGTGGTGCCTGACTGAGATGTAAATAGAGATAGTGGGGCTGGCAAGGGACACTCAGAGCCTACCACCTCCCCCTCTGCTAGTCAGGATCACCACACTCAGGTTCAAGGCAGGTGGTGGCCAGGGGAGCCACACAGCTTGGTGGTCGCGGCATTGGTAACCATGGGGACCAGGAATGCTGGATCCATATTGGTAGAGCTAAGAATGCTTGTTTCTCATTGGGAGAATGGGGTGGGGTGATACTCTACACTGAATCCATGTACCATATAAATAATAAACCAGAGGGCTTGACTTTCTCTTCTTCTTTCACACTTTATACTCTTCCTTTCTCTTTGTCTGTATTGATTTCACTATAGCCTGCCTACACAACCACAGATTCGAGCTATAGACTTTACATACTGGTGACCACGACGAGTGGTGAATCTATTAGTTGGAGGAAGGATTCAACTTTACTTTATGGAGACCTAGTCTTTACATATGGATTATGTATCTGTGGGTGGATCGACAAGGCCAAGACTGTTAATGAAGCTATTGCAACCAAATACCATCCACCACATGTCTATGGGTTATGTATCTGTGAGTGGATTTTCTAGATCAAGAGTGTTAATGAAGCTATTGCAACCAAATACTATCAACCACCTATCTATGGGTTATGTATCTGTGAGTGGATTGACTAGATCACGAGTGTTAATGAAGCTATTGCAACCAAATACCATCAACCACCTATCTATGGGTTATGTATCTGTGAGTGGATTGACTAGATCAAGAGTGTTAATGAAGCTATTGCAACCAAATACCATCAACCACCTATCTATGGGTTATGTATCTGTGAGTGGATTGACTAGATCAAGAGTGTTAATGAAGCTATTGCAACCAAATACCATCAACCACATGTCCATGGATTATGTATCTGTGAGTAGATTGACTAGATCAAGAATGCTGATGAAGGTATTGCAAACAAATACCATCAAACACATGAGGACTGATTATGTAGCTGTTTGTGATTCGATTGACTTGATCAAGAATGTTGATTTGGTTGATTGTTGGAGTTTTACGTCCTGGCAACATCTAAGGTCAGATCAGGATAGGTAATGACTTATGACAGTGCATACTCATGGCGAATATATAGTGCTGCTCCACTGGAAAACCAGACTGCCAGCACTATGACCTGATATCTGCACTCAGTCACATTATCCTGACACTGAGCCAACCAGTCCTGGCCTTCTCGTAATAATGTCGAGCGCCTGGCTAGGAAGCAACACATATACATTGTTAAGTCATTGGTTTGACTCGACCAGGGTTCTGACCTGTGGATTCGAATCCCATGATCTACCCAAATGGAGATGGACGCTCAATTCGTTTGGCCATCCCATCTGGTGAGCATATTGATGAAGCCGTTGCAAAGTTATGCCATCAAACACCTGTGGACTGCCACCTGTACTGCTCTCCCTAATTGGTTAACCCTGCCTCCTCCAACCTACACACAGGGCAAGAGCAGTAGATGTAGGTGACGCCGTTTCTGTTGTCAATTTAACCCTTTCTCCACACATCTATATATAGCATAACCCCATTAAACCAAGCTCGGTTAAACCAAATGAGCAGTTAATCCAAAGTTTGTTTTGGCAGCCCGGCAAAATGCTACCATCATATAACAAAGTTGGTTAAACCAAAGTCGGTTAATCCAAACTCTCGGTTAATCCAAACAAAATTGTCAGACCCAGGCCACTTCCGGTATGTTTAAACCAAACTTTCATGTGGTTATAGGGTCATCTGAGACCCAACCAACTTTTTAATATGATAAATGGTAGTATTTTGCTGGACCGCCAACAAAAGTTTGGATTAACCGATCGTTTGGTTTAAGTGAGCTTGGTTTAACGGGGTTATACTGTATATACATAAAAAACAATTATCAAAGTGTCCACATACATTGTATATTACATGTGCAATACATGCTTACTCAAAGTCAAAGTCAAAGCCAAAGCTCGGCTAAACCAACAATCGGTTAATCCAAACAAATTTCTAGGGTCCCTTCAAGTTTGGTTTAACGGGATTATACTGTATTTACTTTAACCATCTCATCCCCATTCTTTAATGTTCATCGTATTCTCATCGCTAAGAATCGGGAAATGCTTACCTAGTAACTCCTCCCGTCCCCCCTTCTCGTACACCCCCCCCCCCCCCCAATTATTTCGGTTTCCTTCCCTACACCGCATCACCACCCACAAATACACCAATATCAGCTCGACCAACCAAGCACTACCTCGGCTTCAGACAGCAACACATATGATTCCCGATCAACAATCCACATCAGAAATTATCGCATTGTGTAATACGGCTTTCTTTAAGCCCCCCCCCCCCCCCCTCTCTGCCTCCAATCCCCACCGTCACCCCTCCTCATCTCCACCTCCCAAAAGTTCTTCTTGTTCACTTCCTCAATTTCTAATCTCACTTCTAAATTACCCATTGCCTACCCCCCCCCTCCACCCCCCACCCCCCACACCCTCACCCTCCACCCCCCCTCATCCCCCACCACCCTCACCCCAAGCCCTCCCCCCTACCCCCCACCCCCCACCTCTCAGACTCCAGCCGGTCTCCTCCAGGCGAGCTGTCTAACCACTCTCCCAACTAAAAGCAGTAAATTACCACACAGCTCCTCCTGTTGCTAAAACCACCACCACCCTCCCAGCCTCATCACCTTCTCACCCAGCCCTCCTCATCCCTCCTCCCCATCCTTTTGGTGATTTTCTTACCCCGTGACGAGGAGTTGATCAGAAGTTCACTCTAATCCACGCTCGTTACGGGCCGAAATCGGACACGTGTGCCCGAGGACAGGAAGTGCTTTTAACACCTTTCTGCTCCGAGCATGCGCACTCACGATGTTGTTGACTAGTATGGCCGCCAGGGGAACGGGTGGGTGGCATATGAGCACGGCCCCTCTCCCCCACCCCCCACCACTCCTCCACTACCCCCACCACTCCCCCACCACTCCCCACACCACTCCCCCACCACTCCTCCACTACC
>CM059199.1:58310487-58505487 GCA_030323885.1 Branchipolynoe longqiensis
AGGTAATGGAAGAATAATCTGGATACTCACAATTATCGAGAATATCTAATTAAAACTGTATTACCTCAGAATTGGGTTTTAAAAATGGCGTGCGTGGAAGTTGTTGGTGTTTGTAGTGTTGGTGTTTGTGGATGGGAGCGGGTGGGGGTGCGGGTTAGGGGGGGGGTGCAGGTGGGGGGGGGGAGTTGAGTTACTGCTGCTTTTGTTAGCTATTGGATACTTGGAGGTGAAGGCACTGGAGGTGGTAAGGAATGAGGGGTATGTGGGGGAGGCGTGAGGAGGCGAGGGTACTAGAGGTGATGATAGGTGAGGGAACTAGGTGGAGAGAGGTGAGGGTGAGGGTTGAGGGTGAGAGTTGGAGAGAGGTGAGGTTGAGGGTTGAGGGTGAGGGTGAGAGGTGAGGTTGAGGGTGAGGGTGAGGGGTGAGGGGTAAGACCTGATGGGTTCGGGGTTCGGGATGGAGAGAGGTGAGGGTGAGGGTGAGGGTGAGGGGTGCCAGGAGGCGGGGGTTCAAGCACTTTGAATATCCACAAAGGGCCCTTCCTACCAACAGCTCGCCGACCAATTTCAATCAAAATAACCCTAATCCAGTAGCGGCAGCCGGAGAGAACGGGTCCTTCAGGCGAAATGTAAAAAGGTCGTCTGCGCACCAGCGTCCCCGAACGAAACCAAATAGCGCGCCGCCTGACGACTGTGATTTATTTATTCATTATTTTACTCTTTTTGGGGCCAGAATTAGCTGATGAATTGTTAGTTAACGCCCACCACCACCACCACCACCACTACTACTACTACCAACACCCCCATCTCCCCCACCCCTCCCCCACTCGCCAGGATTGAGCGCATGCGCGCGAAGAGGCAGCCCGCCAAAAAGGAACAAGCAATGAGCGTGGCAGATGGCCAAATGACTGGTACCTGCTCAGGATTTATTGGAATAGCAATAATTCGAAGTGAATCCTTCTATTCGGACCGGAATAATTTAGACATTACGAGAAGAAGGAGGAGTAGGAGGGACTGGTGAAGGAGTAGGAGGAGGAGGAGGAGGAGAAGAAGAAGGGTAGAGGTTATAGAACTCTGCTGAGGCGACGGTGGCGCCACATGCGGCGAAGCGAGGAAGCATTTTTGAGGCTGGCGGCCAAAATAATCCAAATTATTCAAAGCACCCCCCCCCCACACCCGCCCACACCCACCACCAACAAACACGCGTACAAACACAGCACACAGGCAGTCTTCTCTCTTGTCTCTCCCTCCCTCCATCTCTCTCTAACTCCCGGCTGTTTTGGCGCTAAATCTAATTAGTGGCACTGTTGGTTCAGACTGTGAATCCGGATGCGGACGGATGCGGCGTGCGCCGTGCGCCATGTCCGGATGCGGGATTCTGGGTGGAGGATCCAGAGATAATGGACATATGGATGGATAGATGGATGCGGCATGCGGGATATAGCACGGACAATGCCCGAGATAGACAGAGACAGATGCAAAGGTAGTGATAGACTGATAGAGAATAGTAGACAGGTATAGATGTGTGAGATATATGTGACATAGATGTGTGATATAGATGTGTGAGATAGATGTGTGAGATATATGTGTGATATAGATGTGTGATATAGATGGGTGATATAGATATGTGAGATAGCTATGTGAGATATAGGTGTGAGATAGATGTGTGAGATAGATGTGTGAGATAGATGTGTGATATAGATGTGTGAGATTGATGTGCGAGATATATGTGTGAGATATATGTGAGATAGATGTGTGAGATAGAGGTGTGAGATATATGTGTGAGATAGATGTGAGAGATAGATGTGTGGGATAGATGTGTGGTATATATGTGTGAGATCGATCTGTGAGATAGATGTGGATAGATGTGTGAAATATATGTGAGAGATAGATGTGTGAGATATATGTGTGAGATATATGTGTGAGCCAGATATGAGATAGATGTGTGAGATAGATGTGTGGCATAGATGTGTGATATAGATGTGTGAGATAGATGCATGAGATAGAAGTGTGAGATATATGCGTGATATAGATGTGTGAGATAGATGTGTGAGATAGATGGTTGATAGGTAGATATTTATGATAATTAGATCATTCAGTTAGATAGCTTAGATACATAATTCAGAACGATACCCCAGGTAGATGGTTAATATTATTCAGATAGATATTTCAGGTACACAGTTCAGATAGATATTTGAGACAGATAGTTCAGAGAGATAGTTTAGATATATAGCTTAGATAGATAGTTCAGATAGACACTTCAGATAGATAGTTCAGAGAGATAGTTTAGATAGATAGTTCAGAGAGATAGTTTAGATACATAGTTCAGTGGATAGTTTAGATATATAGCTTGGATAGATGGTTCAGGTATATAGTTCAAATAGATAGTTTGTGTAGACAGTTTGGATAGATAGTTCAGATAGATAGTTCAGGTAGATAGTTCAAATAGATAGCTTGTGTAGACAGTTTAGATAGATAGTTCAGATAGATAGTTCAGGTAGATAGTTCAAATAGATAGTTTGTGTAGACAGTTTGGATAGATAGTTCAGATAGATAGTTCAGGTAGATAGTTCAAATAGATAGTTTGTGTAGACAGTTCAGATAGACAGTCTAGATATATAGTTCAGATATATAGTTCATGTAGACAGTTTAGATAGATAGTTCAGTAGATAGGTTAGATAGATGGTTCAGGTAGATAGTTCAAATAGATAGGTCATGTGGACAGTTTAGATAGATAGGTCAGTAGATAGTTTAGATAGATGGTTCAGGTACATAGTTCAAATAGATAGTTCAGATAGGCAGTTCAGATAGGCAGTCTAGATAAATAGTTCAGATAGATAGTTCAGATAGATATTTCAGATAGATATTTCAGGTAGAGAGGTCAAATAGACAGTTTAAAGTATATAGTTCCGATATATAGTTCCGATAAATAGTTCCCATAGACAGTTCAAGTAGATAGTTCAAGTAGATAGTTCAGATAAATAGTTCAGAACTATGGTTCTGCTAGACAGTTCAGATAAATAATAAAGAGAAGACCAAACATAAAAGAAACTCACGCAATGAGAAAGGAAGTGGGGTTGAGTTGGGGGTGACAGGGGGAGAGGGGGTTACTGTGTGTGTGTGTGTGTGGGGGGGGGTACTGTGTGTGGGGGGAGGGGGAGGGGCGGGGGATGGTAGAGAAGACGGCCCTTCATCAGGCGACGGTAAGGCGATCGGGACGGGGAAGTCATTCTTATTTAGATTCCAGTTTCACGCCGCCATAAGAAGCGCTAAAACTAATATGGCCCCGAGAAGCTCGAGAATGTCGAGAAAGTCGACAGATAGTCGAGAAAGTAGAGAAAGTCGAGAAAGTCGAGAAAATGTCGCCCAAACGAGACTGGCCCCGAGCAGGCCGCTGGGTATTAGCTATTAACAAAATGGCGGCGGCCAGGGAGGCTGGAGGGACCGGTGGTGCCCCCAGGCGGCGGGTTTTGTAGGTATAATTTGGGGAGAAGGGGAGGTAGGAGGAAAAGGCTGGGGTTTAACACTGCTCTGTGGAAGCTGGTGTGTGTGTGGGGGGGGGGGGGGGGGGGGGGGGAGGTGGAGGGGCTGTGGTATATGGTGGTGTCAGACAGCAACAAGAAAGCTCACCATGAACCTCTCTACCCCACCCTTACCCAACTGTCAATCTCCCGACCGCACCCTTACCCAACTGTCTCTCTCCCTACCCCACCCTTACCCAACTGTCACTCTCCCTACCCCACCCTTACCCAACTGTCAATCTCCCGACCGCACCCTTACCCAACTGTCTCTCTCCCTACCGCACACTTACCCAACTGTCTCTCTCCCTACCCCACCCTTACCCAACTGTCACTCTCCCTACCCACACTTACCTAACTGTCACTCTCCCTACCCCACCCTTACCCACCTGTCACTCTCCCTACTGCACCCTTACCCAACTGTCACTCTCCCTACCGCACCCTTACACAACTGTCACTCTCCCTACCGCACACTTACCCAACTGTCTCTCTCCCTACCCCACCCTTACCCAACTGTCACTCTCCCTACCCCACCCTTCCCCAACTGTCACTCTCCCTACCCCACTCTTACCTAACTGTCACTCTCCCTACCCATCCCTAACCCACCTGTCACTCTCCCTACCCCACCCTCACCCAACTGTCACTCTCCCTACCCCACCTTTACCCACCTGTCACTCTCCCCCGACCAGACGGGATGGCCGAATGAGTTAGAGCGTCCGTCTCCCGTGCTGGTAGATCGTGGGGTCGTGGGTTCGAGTCCCGGTCGAGTCAAACCAATGACTTTAAAATTGATACTTGTTGCTTCCTAGCCAGGCGCTCGGCATTATTAGGATAGGGCAAGGACTGGTGTGCTCAGTGTCAGGATAATGTGACTGAGTGGGATACCAGGTCATGGTGCCGGCGCCTGGTTTCCCAGTGGGACAGCACTATAAAGTCGCCATGAGTGCGCACTGTCACAAGTCGGTACCCGTCCTGATATTACCTTAGATGTTGCTAGGACGTAAAACAACAACACACACACACGTCACTCTCCCTACCCATCCCTAACCCACCTGTCACTCTCCCTACCCCACCTTTACCCACCTGTCACTCTCCCTACCCATCCCTAACCCACCTGTCACTCTCCCTACCCCACCCTCACCCAACTGTCACTCTCCCTACCCCACCCTTACCCACCTGTCACTCTCCCTACCCATCCCTAGCCCACCTGTCACTCTCCCTACCCCACCCTAACCCACCTGTCACTCTCCCTACCCATCCCTAACCCACCTGTCACTCTCCCTACCCCACCCTAACCCACCTGTCACTCTCCCTACCCCATCCTCACCCCCTGTCACTCTCCCTATCCCACCCTGACCCACCTGTCACTCTCCCTACCCCAACTAGCAACCCAGCTACAACTATCTCTACCCCCCACCTACCACTGTCTTCCCCCCCCCACCTACCACCACACTCTTCCCCCCCCCCCCCCACCTACGACTCACTTCCCCCCACCTACCACTCTCTTTCCCCCACCTACCACTCTCTTTCCCCCACCTACCACTCTCCGCACCCCCCACCTATCACTCTCCTTACCCCCGCCCACCTACACCCCTTCCCCCACCTACCACTCTCCTTACCCCCCCCCACCTACCACTCTCTTCCCCCCACCTACCACTCTCTTCCGCCCCACCTACCACTCTCTTCCCCCCACCTACCACTCTCATTACCCCACCTACCACTCTCTTCCCCCCACCTACCAGTCTCTTCCCCCCCACCTACCACTCTCTTCCCCCCCCCCACCTACCTCTCTCCTTACCCCACCCTCCCACCCACGTCACCGACCTTTTTCACAGAGAATGCTGCACGGTCAGCTGCTACCCACAATATTAGTTCTCCACATTCCCACCAGAGGGCAGGGTGGTGGTGGAAATCCTCTATAGGACCTTTTCCACCGAGTAGGCTGCACAGCGAGCTGCTACCCACAAAATTAGTTCTTCCCACTGCCACCAGAGGGCAGACGGTGGTGGAAATCCTCTATAAGACCTTGTGCACACAGCATGTTGCAGAGTGAGCTGCCACCTATGTCAGTGGTTCTACCCACTGCCCTCAGAGGGCGCACAGGTTGGCGGTGGAAATCGCCTATTGCCGTTGGCCGCTGTTTCCAGAGGCCGGCTATTTAGTCGAGTGATTACGGTACACAACATTCCGCCCTCCACCGGACTTCCGGGGAGAGTTCCTCCGATGCTTGATATTTATTGCCTTAATTTTCATTCATTTCTTGTGTGTTTTAGTAGGAGGCTTGGGGTGCGGGGTGCGGGGGGTGGGTGGTGGGTGGGTGAGAGGAGGGGGGAGTTTTAAATTCAGGGTTAGAAACAGACAACATTTAACCCAAAAAAATGGTGACCGAGGTTGCCATGGCGACGGTGATAACTGACGCGCGAGGACCGGCGTGTGGGAGGTGGGGGTTGTGGGGGTGGGGAAAGGGGCGTGGGGAGGGGGTGGGATGTAGGGGAGGGGAAGAGGGGGGGTTAGAAATAGTGACAAAACAAACACAATGTTCAAATAGATTTTTGCACGAGTGCCCAAGTGAAATAGTGTCCGGATTAAAAGCCTAGTTTAGGACTGGATCGCGGATACACTTGTCACAAGACACCCCCCCCCCCCAACCCCTCCTCCACACCCTCCCACCTACCCGGCGCGTGGATCTAATCGGTAGCGCCTGGGCCTCGCGTGCGGAAGGCCGGTAGTTCGGTTCCCGTTCCCTAGCGTGGTGCTCGGCATTATTAGGATAGGGCAAGGACTGGTTAGCTCAGTGTCAGGATAATGTGACTGAATGGGATATCGGGTCATTGTGCTGGTTGTCTGATTTCCCAGTGGGGCAGCACTATAAAGTTGCCATGAGTGTGCACTGTCACAAGTCGGTACCCATCCTGATATGGCCTTAGATGTTACCAGTACATAAAACTCCAACAACCAACCAACAAAGCCTGGCCCCCACCGTCCCACCTTCCACCACCTCGCCTACCCCCACCTCCTCACACCTCCCCCCCCCCCACCTCCTGGCTGTCACCGGGTTGTCGGCTGCCTGGTCGTCTGCTAAGTTATTGATTCCCGCCTTCTGCAGTGAGAGGACATGGCCGGAGCGACACCTAGTGGGTTTGCGGGTAATTAACCAGTTCCTACCTCTGAATACATTTATATAGCATGTAAAATGAGTGCTATACGAGTAATACCAAAACTGTGCGTAAGCGTATTAATACTTTTCCCACTTTAATTAAACCCATCCCCTCTGTTTGAGTAATTAAATTCAATATTATTTATAAAGCGTGTAAAGCGAGTGGTATACAAGTAATACAAAACTGTGCGTAAGCGTATTACATACTTTCCCTACTTTAATTAAACCCATCCCCTCTGTTTGAGTAATTAAATTCAATATTATTTATATAGCGTGTAAAGCGAGTGGTATACGAGTAATACAAAACTGTGCGTAAGCGTATTACATACTTTCCCCACTTTAATTAAACCCATCCCCTCTGTTTGAGTAATTAAATTCAATATTATTTATAAAGCGTGTAAAGCGAGTGGTATACAAGTAATACAAAACTGTGCATAAGCGTATTACATACTTTCCCTACTTTAATTAAACCCATCCCCTCTGTTTGAGTAATTAAATTGAATCGTTTATATAGCATGTAAAGCGAATGGTATACGAGTAATAAAAACTGTGCGTAAGCATATTACATACGTTGCCCGCTTAAATTAAACCCGCCCCCTCTGTATGAGTACTTAACAAGTTGCTCCCTCTGAATACATTTATATAGCGTGTAAAGCGAGTGGTATACGAGTAATAAAAGACTGTGCGTAAGCGTATTAATACTTTGCCCAGTTTAATTAAACCTGCCCCCTCTGTATGCGTACTTAACAAGTTGCTCCCTCTGAATACATTTATATAGCGTGTAAAGCGAATGGTATACGAGTAATAACAATCTGTGCGTACGCGTATTACATACCCTCCCCACCTTCCCCACTTTTACTGACCGCCCCCCCTCTGTATGAACATATTCTCCCTAAGTACATGATACAATATTAAGTCAGATTGTAAAAAAAGGTTGAATAATCAGGGGCGGCAATAGGCAGTCAAATACAAACTTACGCAACTGGTTTGGTAACAACCAATAATTTATACTGATATAAATAGATTATATTATATATTAGCTGCATGCGAATGTATGTTTTACATAATGTATTAGATTATGTTGATATTATAAACACATTAGGCAAAGAGACTACTTGAAACAAATACGGAAGATATATGCCACACACACAACACACGCATAACACACACACACCCCCCCCCCCCCCCCCACACACACACAAGCCCCCAAATCCTCACACACCCACACACCCACCCGCGTGCGTACCTGATGTTGTTAGCGAGGCGCTGGACGATCTCCGTCTGCTCTGCGACCAGCTGCAGGTGCTGCGTGGTGAGGGCCTCCAGCTCCGACTGCAGCCCGCCCGCCGCCGTGTCCACCTCCTCCAGCGAGTGGCCCTGCACGCCGCCATCCAGGGGGTGGCCCCGCACCTCCTCCAGGCGAGCCTTCAGGTCCTCCTGCTTCGCCGAGATCGTCGTCAACGTGGCGTGGATCTCGGCTAGACGTTCCTGTTGGCAGTGATCAGATTAGGCAGGGTTAGTTTGGCGTGTTATTTTTTGTAGGGGGATAGATTAGTCGATTCAGTAGGGGAAATTTCAATCACGAACGATTGGTCTTCCTCATTCCACTGCTCCTTGCCCGATGCCAGTAATGCTGAGCACCCGGCTAGGTAGCACGACAAATATAATATTTCTAAGTCGTTGGTTTGGCTAGGTACCTGTCCTGATATGACCTTAGATGTTGCTAGGATGTAAACAACAGACAACATCTGCGAGGCGTGCCTGTAGTGTGGCAATATTTTGTTGGTTAGTTGTTGTTTTAGGAGTTTTACATCCCGGCAACATCTAAGGTCATATCAGCAGGACCGGTTCCGACTTGTGAGAGTGCACATTCATGTTGACTTTATAGTGCTGCCTCGGCGGGATACCAGGGCCATTGGCACCATGACCTGATACCCCACTCAGGCACATTATCCTGACACTGAGTTGACCAGTCCTTGCCCTCTCCTATTAATGCCGAGCGCCAGGCTAGGAAGCGACAATGTATCAATTTTATAATAAGTAATTAGTTTGACTCGACCTGGAATTGAACTCCTGACCTTCCGTATGGGAGGTCTGCGTTCTACCGATTCAGCCACGACATCTGGTGAAGGGTGCTAAGATGGGGAGGGTTGTTAATGTTGTTGTTGTAGTGACAGTTGTTGTAATTTTAGTTATTATATTACATTCGGTAATTAAACAGAGCGGTGGATTTAAAATCTAGAATATTGGGCTGGTCCATAATTATCGGTCAATGTTTTTGCTTGTGTTTGTTGATTAAGCCGTGGAAATGTCAGTCGTGGACAATTGGTCTTCCTTATCCCACAGTGCCCTTGCCCTATCCTACTTGCCCTATCCTACTTGCCCTATCCTAGTAATGGCAATGGGTTGCAACAAGCATCTGGGATTGTCAAAGTCATTGGTTTGGCGCGGGGTACGGGGGGGGGGGGGAGGGATTGAACCAACGACCAACCGCGCAGGTGAAGCAAGTGCTTTACTCATTCGGCTATCATTATTGTGTTTATGAATATTAGGTACATACAAATAATAACAATACAAATAAATAACCTGCTTAGCACTCTAAGTGCATTTCTGAATGTGCCAGCGTCAACAGTGTACATTTGATAAGCCCACTGTTAGTAGTAGTAGCAGCAGAAGGCGTAGTAGTATATACATGTGGGGATTTGCAGCAGGCTAGCACAGAATTTCACCCATCACGCCAAGTTGTTTCCAACTCTGCTAATTAAGGTGGTTAGCCGTTTGCTTAATTTCTGCGTTTAGCACTGTCAGATTTTGAGATATGCGCATTTTAAGTTGTTTATCTCTCCAGCTCCACCACTCTCTCTTCCTCTCTCCCTTTCCCTCTCTCTCTCCACGTCCCGTTCTAATCCCGCTATCCAAATCCCTCTCCTCCATCTCTCCCACTCCCTCTCCCTCGCTCGCTCTCCCTACCCCTTCCTCCCTCCCGCTCCGCATCTCTCCCTTCCCTCTCCCTCTATCCCACTCCCTCTCCCTCCGTATCCCTACCGCTTCCTCTCTCCCTCTCCAAATGCATTCCCTCCCTCTCTCCCACTCACTGTCTGTTCCTACCTCCTCCTCTCTCCCTCTCTCCCACTCCCTCCTCGTCATTATCTATCCTACCCCTCCCTCTCTCCATCTCCCTCCCCCTCTTTCCCCCATCTCCTTCTTTCCCTCTATCTCCCTGTCCCCCCCCCTCCCTCCCCCCCATCTCTCCCTCCGTCTCCCCCATCTCTCCCTCTCTCCGTCTCTCTCCCACTTTCTCCCACCCCTCTCTCCCTCCCTCGCCCTCTCTCCATCTCCCTCCCACTTTCTCCCAACCCTCTCTCCCACCCTTTCCCTCTCTTTCGCCTGCCCCCCCTCTCTCCCTCCTCCCTCCCTCCCTCCCTCCCTCACCCTCTCTCTCTTTCCCAATTACTTCCCTCTCCCTTTCTCTCTCCTTCTAGGGGGTTATTGCTTGGTTTGATACAGACACACCTCCTAGCGGCGATTACAAGAACCATATGTTCTACAGGAAGCCCCCCCCCCCCCCCCACCCCACCCCGACTCACAACCAGTCGGTGCAAGACACACACAAGTTACACACACATGCCACACACATGCCCCCCCCGCACACACACACGAGCTCTAGCTCTGTAGCAGGACACAAGTAAGTCCTTACTACGGAGATAGCGATATGCGGCCATTTTTCTCTCTTGTATAATTTTGTTCAACTGTCAAAATTGACTTCAGATGTGAAATTAGAGAGCAATATGGCGGCGAAGGTGCAGAGGCGGGTGAGGGGAGGAGAGGTGGATGAGTCGCCTTGTTTGTGTACAGTGTGGCTGTAGCGGCCACTTGGCATACTAACCAGACAAGACACCAAACATGTGGGACGCACTACAAGACGGGCACCGGGCGTGGTGGCCTAATCGGTAGAGCGCGGGCCTCGAGTGCGGAAGGTCGCGAGTTCAGTTCCTGGTCGAGTAAAATCAATGACTTTAAAATTGATACTTGTCACTTCCTAGCCTGACACTCGGCATTAATAGGATGGGCAAGGACTGGGTCGTTCAGTTTCAGGACAATGTGACTGAGTGGGATATTGGGTCATGGTGCTGGCGGCCTGATTTCCTAATGTGGCAGCACTATAAAGTTGCCATAAGTGCGCATTTCCACAAGTCGGTACCCGCCCTCATATGACCTTAGATGTTGCTAGGACGTAAAAGAACAAAACAAAAACAAGACGGGTAATAAAGAGATGCATATACAGAAGGGAGGTGGGTGGGGGAGGTGGGGGGGGGAGGTGGGGGAGGTGGGGGGGAGGTGGGGGGGTACTTAGGTGGTAAATTAGAGTGTTGTCAGGAGCTGTGATGGAGATATAACCGAAGATGGTTTGTTTTTGTTTTTCGGGAGTTTTCAGTCGCGTTGGCGCGCTGAAGGCTGCAAATCTGTAGCACCGTATGGGCACCGCTGAAAGCGGTCCCATGTGGTCGGGAGTTGGCTTCCGATGGGTAGTGGTCAGATAAAGTGATGGGAGGGGTGGGGGAATAAGGAAAACGGCAGCCTAAGAGCCCAACCACAGTCCTCTGGGAGGGCAGGGGGAGGCTGGGTGGTTGCTGAAGTTTAACGCCCCAGTAAGACCCTAGGCCAAACCAGGACATGCACCGACTTGTGACAGCCCGCACTCATGGCGACTTTATAGTGCTGCCCCATTGGGAAATCAGACCGCCAGCACCATGACCTCATGTCCCAGACAGTCACATTATCCTGACACTGTGCGCCCAGTCCCTGTCCTGACCTCATAACGCCAAGTGCCGAGCAGCAACAGGTACCTATTTTATAAGTCGTTGGTTTGACTCAACCAGGATCCAAACTTCAGCGGTTCGTATTAATTAAGTTATAAAACAGTAGGAGGAGAGTAGCACACGGTGATGCGACGGGCGAATGAGCACGGACAGTGGTGTGGGAGGAACAACGGGTATCACAGGTGGGAGGTGGAGGGGAGGTTAGGAGGGGGAGGAGGGGAGGGGGAGGGGCAGGATTATTGAGGAATGTGAGGAAGGGAAGAGGGGAAATGGTAAGAGGAAGGTGAAGAGGAGGGGAAAGGGATGGAAGAGGGATGCGAGTAGGAGGAGAGGGATGGGAGAGGGTGGGGGAAGGCGGGGGGAGAGGAGAGGGAGATTGGAGGGAGGGCAGGGAGGGAGGGGAGAGGGAGCGGGAGGGTGAGTGATGAGAAGGGAGGCGAGAGAAAGGTGAGGGGCAAGGCAGAAGGATGGGAGAGCGAGGGGAGAGGGGGATAGGGAGGGGAGAAGGGTGGAAGAGGGAGGGGAGAGGGAGGGGATAGGGAGGGGAGAGGGAGGGGAGAAGGAGGGGAGAGGGAGGGGAGAGGGGGATAGGGATGGGAGAAGGGTGGAAGAGGGACGGGAGAGGGAGGGGATACGGACGGGAGAGGGAGGGGATAGGGAGGGAGAGGGATGGGAGAGGGATGGGAGAGGGAGGGTAGAGAGAGGGGATAGTAACGCCATCAATGCCAGTAATGTTATTAATACAATTAATGCTGGTAACTCTAGTAATAATAGTTATGATAATAGTAATAATAATAATAACAGTAATACTAGTAATAATAATAGTGATAATAATAATAGTAATAATAATAGTAATAATAATAGTGATAATAGTAACACTAATAATAATAGTGATAATAATAGTAGTAATATTAATAATAATAGTAGTAATAATAATAGTAATACTAATAGTAATAATAATAGTGATAATAGTAATAGTAATAGTAATAATAATAGTAGTAATATTAATAATAATAGTAGTAATAATAATAGTAATAATAATAGTAATAATAGTAGTAATATTAATAATAATAGTAGTAATACTAGTAATAATAGCAATAATAACAGTAATAATACTGATAAGACTACTACTACTACTACTAATAATAATAGTAATATTAATAATACTAGTAGTAATAATAATAATAATAGTAATGATAATAGTAATAATAACAGTAATAATAGTAATAATAACAGTAATAATACTGATAATACTACTACTACTAATAATACTAGTATCAGGGCCTTGGCGTAGAGCAGCGGGGTGGGAGGGGGGAGCCAGTTCGGGCCGGGCGAAAAGAAGTTCCATAATGATGGCGATACAGGAAGTCCTCTAGGCCACACCCCCCACCCCCACCCACCCACACACACACCCCCACCCCCTACAGAAGCCAACCTCCTCCCGGAGAGGATTACGAGAACCGGTCCCGGTCCCAATTTAATATTCCGTTTAGTTTTAGCGCTTTTCGCTATAATAGACTGGAATCTTAAGAAAGTCGCCGCGTCTTCCACTGCCTCCGAGCGACGCACAATACTTCATTAATTTTCTCTTTCCGCCGACTCGGCCGCTTCTAAAAGCTTTTCTTGTCACTTCTCCCTCCGCCTTCTCTTCTTTGCTTTGTTTTATGTTGTTGTTTCCACCCTCCGCGGCTGTTCCCGCTGCCGTGCACCCCCCTCTCCCCCCTGTCCAATCCCGTCCAGCCCCCCCCCCCCCCCCCCCGCCTCCTCCCGGCGCTACTCCCTCTCCTTCTCCTTCTCCTCCTTCTGTTCCGCTGGCCGTAATGGCGGGTCGCCGCTACATCTGTCTTGTGTTGAACCCGCATTAAGGCTGCTGCTGCTGCTGGTGTGTGTGAATTACTGTAGTCACCAGTAAGCCTTATAGTGATAATAATGGTAATACTAATCAGCACAACCACCGTCATTGCCACTGTCACTACCACCATCACCACCACCACCGTCACCATCACCGTCACCATCACCGTCATGGTCACCATCACTATCACTATCACCATCACTGCTGCTGTCACTACCACCATCACCACCACCACCGTCACTGTCATGGTCACCATCACTATCACCATCACTGCCACTGTCACTACCACCACCGTCACTGTCATGGTCACCATCACTATCACCATCACCATCACCGCCGCTGTCACTACCACCATCACCAACACCACCATCACCGGCATGGTCACCATCACCATCACCATCACCGCCACTGTAACTACCACCATCACCACCACCACCGTCACCGTCACCGTCACCATCACCACCACAGTCATGGTCACCATCACTATCACCATCACCGCCGCTGTCACAACCACCATCACCAACACCACTGTCACTGTCACCGCCATGATCATCATCACCATCATGATGGCGATTGGCCCCATTTCGGGGATTGACAAATCCCAATATTCATTCTATCTTAGGATTCCTTTGTACAATTTTAATCAAATATCCCATAATATTTCATAGTTATATATTGCATTAGATCCCATTTTTGAATAGAAGTTGATGCATTTTTACCATGCCAAAAAACATGAAAATGGCTCATCATCAATGGGGTATGTGGGGATTTGTAATTTACATGCTCATTTGTGTATGTTAATATTAGTCATTAAGGACTATTTAGTGATCTAAGCCATCATCATCATCATCATCATGTAGCCATCTTCACTGACCTCACAGACAAGCAACCACATACACACAGCTAACCATGCTGGGTGGGTTAGGACTGCAACAGGGAGCCTTGGTAGGATAATGGTGACGACACTCGTCATGGAATGCAGATATGTGTGTTCGAGTACCCTATTTAGCCCCAATAGCCGATGTCTATTTTTGTGCTGGGAAGTAGTTAAACAAAGTATACCCTATTTAGTCTATGCTATTTACACTATCTACACTACTTATACTATCTACACTACTTACACTGTATACACTCTTTATACTCTACACTATTTACACTCTACACTATTTACACAATATACACTATTTACACTGCCTATATTGCTTACACAATCTACATTTTTTACAGTGTCTACACTATTTACACTATATACATTATTTACACTACTTGACACAATATATATTATATACACGGTCGACACTATTAACACTATCTACACTATCTGACACAATATGCACTATGCACAGTGTCTACCCTATTTACGCTGTCTACGTTATTTACACAATCTATACCCTTTGACACAATATCAACTATTTAAACTGTGTACACGTTGTACACCTTGTTACCCTGTCTTTACTGTTTACACGATCCACATAATTTACACCATCTACACCATTTACACTGCCTACACTACTTACACCGTCTACACTATTTACACTGTCTACATTACTACACTATATACACAACTAAAATTCTCTACACTATTTACACTACTACACTATTTACACAATCTATATTACTTACACAATCTAGACTATTTGCATTACTAACACGACTTACACTGGCTCACCTATTTACACTACTTACACTACTTACACTACTTACACTATTTACGCAATTACACTATCTACACAATTTAACTATTTACACTATTTATACTGTCTACATTACATAACTATCTACACAACTAACTCTCTACACTATTTACATTATTTACATTATTTACACTATCTACACTACTAACTCTCTACACTATTTACATTATTTACACTATCTACACTATTCAAACTATCTACACAATTGACACTATCCACACAATTGACAATATCTACACTATTTACATTATCTACACTACTTATAATATCTACACTATTTACACTATCGACACACCTTACACTATCTACACTATTTACAAAATCTACACAATTTACATTATCTACACTACTTACACTATTTATATGATTTACACTGTATACACTATTTACACTAATTACACTATTTACAGTCTCCACTAACTTACACTATCTACACAATTTACACTGTCTACCCTACGTACAACAGCTGTGCCCCGGCCTGCACCTACCTCCTGGTGGATCTTGTCGAGTTCTGACTTGAAGCTCTTCTTGCCGAGGATGCTCATCTTGCATCGTTTCGTCGGCGGTTCTTGGGAGCCCTCGTTCTGCGCTCTGCAAGAGCAAACAGCGAAGAGAGGCTGGTTATCGGCTTCCTGTGTAAACGCAGGCCCTGGTACCAGAACGCCACCTTCTGGGACAGTGTCGGCCCAAGAGTTGCTTGCGCCCCGGGTAAGCTGAACTTTGGCACCCTTCCAAGTATGAATTTTACAGTCTAGAATTTATAGCGATTATAGTTGGCGCCCACTAGCACGTCGCGCCCCATAGCACGTCGCGCCCCCTCGCACGTCGCGCACCCTAGCACGTGTGGAGTCCTGGGTGACTGTCCCAGTTGCCGATATCTGTATTATCAGCTGGCCCCGTTCTCAGACACTAAATCATAAAGCTAAGATTCCTTATATGTGCGGCATGCAAATGCGAATGCGGCATGCGAATGGGTTGATTCCATCCACGCGGCATTCGGCATGCGGCATGGGGCATGCAGCGATTTGGTTTGATCTTTACAATAACAACTTTAAAACGTCCATATTTTCTTAAATATTAGAGCGATTTTCACAAATGAAGTGTCATTTTATTTAAAATTCAATATACTAACAGGTGAAATCCATTAAATCAAGCCCACAACTATTTTTTTAAATCACTGAATGTCGTATATGCGGCATAGCTATATGCGGTGTAGATATATGCCAAACCCGAACATTTGTTGGGGTTTTTCCTCCTAATTTCTGAAGGAACAGTATTGTTTTCTATGGCAAATGCACCAGTATTCGCATTCGCATGCCACACCGATCGGTCCATGGACCGATTCAGTTGCCGCATTCGCATTCGCATTCACATTTGCATTCGGACGTATGGAAGCGCCACTATTCAGTTACATGCTTTTCGATGTTTTGCCACATTCGCATGCCGCATACCGCATATAAGGAAGCTTAGCTTAAGGCTTGAAGTTGGGGTGGGTGGGTGGTTTGCTACTTTCAGGACCTTACTGAGTATTGAACACTGACAGTCGGAATGGTGACCAGTTTACTATCATAATCATGTATGCATACATATGCAGGCATATCACCATTCAGGTGTAGACATGTAGCCATGTGTAATATCACACTCCTTTCATCAATAAGGATTAAGATAATATTAATAATCTAGTTCTGGAAAACAATCTTAGGTGGCATGGAGGTGTGTGTTGTCGGGGTGGACGGCTATAGGTGAGTGACGCAATAGGGCCAGCATGGTGGCGCCACCTAGAGGTAACCTCGAAGATTAACATTACCACATAATTAGTGCCAGTCAATTTGCTGCCATCTTGCATTTGTATACATTATATACTTGCTAGATATACATATATATATACACATATATAATAATGTGAATGAGTGAATGAGGTTAGGAGCAGATAGCGAACGGCGGGAGGTGGCGCCACCGTCGGAGCTGAGGTTGAATAAGTTGGAGTCATAGAACACCAGCCAGACGCTCCATCACTCGATGACTGGAGGGTGGAGTTGAGGAGCGGGTGCAAGGAATTCCAGGTTTGTATACTCGTATAATTCTTATACTGCATATAAATAATGTGATGTATAAGTTTTATGAAAGTATAAAGCCACGGAAGGTAATTCTATTATTATTGTTATTATATATCACTTATTTGCTACTCTGTGTATCCTGGCCACCATGTTCTGACCGATGGCACCACCAGCGGCCCTCCTCGTCCCTAAGGGACGTGCTCTTATGTCTATTCGCACTGAGGATTTGTTATGCACAGACCCCTAAGCAAACACCGCTACAGAGAGGGGGGGGGGGGTGTACTCCACCAAGGAGGAAGCGCTGGAGGAAGGGATAACATTGATTTCCTCTCAAGCATTTACATTCGCATAACACGTTATACATCACATATAAATCAATACAAACAAGTGTATGTACATAAATAACATGTATAAGCATATCCCCTCATATGCATTAATATATATATATAGATATATATACAAATATGTACGTAGACATATACAGATATAGATATATACATGCATATGCATATATACTCACATGCATACATATATGTGTACACACCTATGTACACATACATAGACACGTAAATATGCATCTGCGCATACATGTAATATGTATATATGGGTCAATCTCCAAAACTGGGCACCACATATTTGGTCTCCATGTTACGATGCTGATAATGAAGTCTTTGTTTTATTGATAGCAAATAATTATTGTAGCCTGTGTCTATTAGGTATGTTAGCAGTTCTACATATATTGAATTTATCCTACAAAAGATATAAAAATTATAATTGTATGATTTTGTGCTAGAGTGAAAATCTGAAAATTTACACATTGACACCATACATGGAGCCAAATGTTTTTTCAACTTATTTTTCAATTTTGTTGTTGTAAGTCATAACCTTGTCTGCTTTACAGTAATCAATCAAATCTTGTTTGACTATGTTGTATCTGTTAAAATGAGGTTCTGGATATGTCTAACATTTTCATGTTACACGAGTGATAATAGTTATTATTTGGAAGGATGTTTGCTATTATTTGGAAGGTTTTCACTTTGGGTTTCATGTCACACTTTTGTGCCCAGTTTTAGAGAATGACCCATATATCCATATGGACATATATCCATAAACAAATTAGATAGCCGATCCTCATAGAAATATTCATGTGGATATGCCAAGCAATTTTGTTGTTTTTTGTTGTTGATGCTGTGTTTATACGGTCCATAGCATGTAAGCTCAAGTGCTCGGGCTTGTTTTCAATGCTGGCCAGGTGTAGCAGTGGTTTAATCTTAGCACACAGTAGGAGGTGATAAGATGTTTTTGTTTCTCACACGGTAGCAGGTACATGGTGATTATTTAGTATCAGGTCTTCTGATAGGTATATTGTTTTTATTTTCTGATCACCCTTGTAGTGGGTACAAATAGTATATTAGTTTATTGTTTTAGTTTTTTGTTTTACTACTACTTATGAACTAGCCTACTCTACATTTATAGGCTTGTACATAGTTTGTAGATGTTTGTTATCTACTAAGGGTGGTCCAGAATACCCCCTTGGGACAGCCTAGTTTGTGGGCCGTGACCTATCACATGCCCTTCTGGGGTTTTTCCCCAGGGTGTTTTCAGGGTCTCCCTTTTTTACATATATATTTTTGTATTTTTTTCAGATCGGGAGTCTCTGTTTTTGATGGTTTGTGGTTGTTTGTTATCTACTGAGGGTGGTTCAGGTTTCTCCCTTGGGGCAGCCATATGAATAATATATACATATATAAATATATGCATTTTCATACATTATATACACATTGTGGTGCTACAACGGAATGCTACCAATTATATGGCGATTGCAATAATACCCCAAGAAATGTGTTTCTGTTCTCAGGTAATTAAGCGCTAACATTTTGGTAATATCTGCGCATATGGGTGTGTAACGCAGGTCTAGATACATTGATAGTTATATGCATTTATACTCATATATACAGATTACAAGTGAATATTCATATAAATCTAGCTGGAAATTTATATATATAATATTTATATATAGGAAATCGGTGTGCAATATATCTTTAGTTATATATTATATGTATATATATTCATATATATAACTGAATATTCAGACATATATTCGGAAATAATTAATGCATTCAACATGTATTCAACAACTCTATTGAAGCATAGAACATACCAGATTATATATATATATATATATATATATATATATATATATATAACGGGTTACCAACCAACCAGCTACCAACAACATTCTTAATAATACGTGTATAAATAATATTTATACTACACATATACATATATTAATATATATACCATGTATATATAAATATAGCATATATATTCATAAATATGCACGTACATAATCATACATATATATAACTATGCATATATATACATATCTATATATATATATAATATGCATACAATTATACATATACCCATATATATGAACATACATGGGGACATGAGACTGCTCGATATACAGTCTGGGAACCAGTAGGAAACAAAGCGCTTGCGTGAAACAGGACAACATTGAGGCATGTTTACGTAGGTTTTCACATTATCATATTTATACGTGCTTAATGTGCAGGAAATGCGTGCTCTCCACTCAACCACCACAGCAGGAAAGGATGTATATGAAATATTATGTATATATATATGGATATATATATATATATAACCCACGAAGCTTTGAATGCAAAGACACCACTGTATCTAATTGGATTCAACCACCGAGCTGATAACAGGGGAAATAGCTGTCTCTCATTAAACATATGTTTAACTGTTTTGTTGTTGTTGTGGGGTAGGTTTGACTTTTCTTTAAATCCAGATCTCCGATTCTACCATTAAAAGCCGCATAGTCTGAAGAAAAGCATCGATTGGAATCCAGATCTCCGATTCTACCATTAAAAGCCGCATAGTCTGAAGAAAAGCATCGATTGGAATCCAGATCTCCGATTCTACCATTTAAAGCCGCATAGTCTGAAGAAAAGCATCGATTGGAATCCAGATCTCCGATTCTACTATTAAAGCCGCATAGTCTGAAGAAAAGCATCGATTGGAATCCAGATCTCCGATTCTACCATTAAAAGCCGCATAGTCTGAAGAAAAGCATCGATTGGAATCCAGATCTCCGATTCTACCATTAAAAGCCGCATAGTCTGAAGAAAAGCATCGATTGGAATCCAGATCTCCGATTCTACCATTAAAAGCCGCATAGTCTGAAGAAAAGCATCGATTAGAATCCAGATCTCCGATTCTACCATTAAAAGCCACATAGTCTGAAGAAAAGCATCGATTGGAATCCAGATCTCCGATTCTACCATTTAAAGCCGCATAGTCTGAAGAAAAGCATCGATTGGAATCCAGATCTCCGATTCTACCATTAAAGCCGCATAGTATTATGAAAGAATCAGCAGGATTCCTAATCCCCGCTTGTCCCATTAAAGCCGCATAGTAGACCCGATGTCCAACCTAACCTGTTTATCAATAAAATATTAAATAAAATTATGGCAGAAAGGTTTCTTTTAAATTAGTAATCATCGGATTATGCAACTTCATATTTTCAGTTTGGATTAATTTGGCATCTGACCTCATGACCTCCCCCCCCCCACCACCACACACACAAACCGGAAGTGAAAACTGAACCCGTCCTGTTCGATTCCGATACCAACTTCCGCCAAAGACAAACAGATCCACAGCCAGTCTAAAATAAATTGATTCTCTTTTTGTTCCTAATTGTTTTGCTTTTCTTTTAAACATATGCAACGCTTTCAAAGAGATTTCTTTTTTGTTAAGGGGGGAAAAAAGAAGAAAATGCACATTTACCATAAGCAGATTTTGGACGCAATAAATGAGAAAATATAGAGGAGAGCCAAGGAAGGGGGCGGGGGATTAGCAGAGGGGGGAACGAGGGGAAGGGGGGGAGGAGATAGGGGAAAGAGGAGGGAGAGGCGAAGGGGGGGGGGAGAGGGGAGGAGGGAGGAGATGGGGAAGGGGAGGAGGAGAGGAGGGGAAGGGAGAGGGAAGGTGGGAAGGGGGAGGAGAGAGGGGGAATGGGGTGGGGAGAGGGGAATGAGGAGGGGAGAGAGGGACGGGGGAGGAGAGAGGGGACGGGGGAGCAGAGAGGGGAAGGGGGGAGGAGGGAGGGAGGGGAGAGGGAAGGGGAGGGGGAGATGGGGAGAGGGCAAGTGGGATCAGAGGAGGGGGAAACTGGGGAGGGGGAGAGGAGAGAGGGGACGGGACAGGGGAAGGGGGAGAGGAGAGGGGAATGGGGGAGGGGAAGGGGAATGGGATGAGGGGAAGGGGAGAGGGGAGGGGAGGAGGGGAGGGGAGAGGGGAGAGGGGGAAGGGCGGGAGGGGAAGGGCAGAGGAGGAGGGGGAGGGGGGAGGAGGGGAGAGGGAACGGGGAGGAGAGAGGGGGCGGGGGACGGGGGATGGGAGAGGGGAAGGGATGGGAAGGGAGGGAGGGGGGGGGGGGGGGGGGGGTGGGTGGGGGGGGGGGGGTGGGGGTGGGTGGGGGGGTGGGGGGTGGGGGGGTGGGGGTGGGGGTGGGGGGGGGTGGGAGGGGTGGGGGTGGGGGGGGGTGGGGGGGGAGTGGGGGGGGGGGTGGGGGTGGGGGGGTGTGGGGGTGGGGGGGGGGTGGGGGGGTGGGGGGGGGGTGGGGGGGGGTGGGGTGGGTGGGGGGGAGGGGGGGGGTGGGTGGGGGGGGGGGTGGGGGGGGTGGGAGGGGGGGGGTGGGGGTGGGGGGTGGGTTGGGGGTGGGGGGGTGGGGGTGGGGGTGGGGGGGGGTGGGTGGGGGGGGGGGGGGGTGGGGGGGGGAGGTGGGGGTGGGTGGTGGGGGGTGGGGGGGGGGGGGGGTGGGGGGGGTGTGGGGGGGGGAGGGGGGTGGGGGGGGGGGGGGTGGAGGGGGTGGGGGGGGTGGGGTGTGGGGGGGGGGGTGGGGGTGGGGGGGGGTGGGGGTGGGGGGTGGGGGTGGGGGGGGGGGGGGGGGGGGGTGGGGGGTGGGGGTGGGGGGTGGGGGGGGTGGGTGGGTGGGGGGGGGGTGGGGGGTGGGGGTGGGGGGGGGGGAGGGGGTGGGGGGGGTGGGGGGTGGGGGGGGGGGGGGGGGTGGGGGGGTGGGGGGGGTGGGAGTGGGTGGGGGTGGTGGGGGGTGGGGGGGGTGGGGTGGGGGGGGGTGGGGGTGGGGGGGGGGGTGGGGGTGGGGGGGGTGGTGGGGGGGGAGTGGGGGGGGTGGGGGGGGGGGGGTGGGGGTGGGGGGGGTGGTGGGTGGGGGGGTGGGGGGGGGGGGGGGGGTGGGGTGGGGGGGGGTGGGAGTGGGGGTGGGGGTGGGGGGGTGGGGGGTGGGGTGGGGGGGGGGTGGGGGAGGGGGGGGGGGGGGTGGGTGGGGGTGGGAGGGGGGGTGGGGTGGGGGGGGGGGTGGGAGGGGGGGGGGTGGGGGGGGGGTGGGGTGGGGGTGGGAGGGGGGGGGGGGTGGGGGGGGGTGGGAGGGGGGGGGGGGTGGGTGTGGGGGGGGGGTGGGGGGGTGGTGGGGGTGGGGTGGGGGGGGGTGGGGGGGGTGGGGGTGGGGGGGGTGGGGTGGGGGTGGGTGGGGGAGGGGGTGGGGGTGGGGTGGGTGGGGGGAGTGGGGGTGGGGGGGTGGAGGTGGTGGGGGTGGGGGTGGGGTGGGGGGGGTGGGTGGGGGGGGTGGGGGTGGGGTGGGGAGGGGGGGGGGGGTGGGGGTGGTGTGGGTGGGGTGGGGGGGGGTGGGGTGGGGTGGTGGGGGTGGTGGGGGTGGGGGTGGGGGTGGGGGGGGGGTGGGGTGGGGGGTGGGGTGGGTGGGGGAGGGGTGGGGGTGGGGTGGGGTGTGGGGGGGGGGGTGGGGGTGGGGGTGGGGGGTGGGGGTGGGGTGGGTGTGGGGTGGGGGTGGGGGTGGGGGTGGGTGGGGGTGGGGGGGGGGGTGGGTGGGGAGTGGGGTGGGGTGGGGGTGGGGGGGGTGTGGGTGTGGGTGTGGGTGGGAGGGTGGGAGTGGGTGTGGGTGTGGGAGTGGGTGTGGGTGTGGGTGTGGGTGGGAGGGTGGGAGTGGGTGTGAGGGTGGGAGTGGGTGTGGGAGTGGGTGTGGGTGTGGGTGTGAGGGTGGGAGTGGGTGTGAGGGTGGGAGTGGGAGTGGGTGTGAGGGTGGGAGTGGGGGTTATCATGCGAGTTGTAGAAATGTGTTTTCAATCTACCTTGGGTCGCTATGCCGTGTGCTGCTTTAGAAATAGATTGATCAAAAAGAGAAGTTCTCATGAACGAGTTCAAACAGGACGGGCAGGCACGATGCGGTTATAGGACTTATAGTTATAGACGGCACCCACACCTTCTGGTACCGCCAAATTTCAAAGAACTTGTCAATAGGTAAAGGATATATATATATATATGAGTCAGCCTCAGGAAAATGGGCCAATTGGTGGTTTATTTAAGATGTCAGCATCGCAATTCTTAAAGTGTAGTGCATTTCTTTGTTTTATATTAAATTATCATAGAAACAAATAAGGTTGTTGTATTTTCTCTACCTTTACATTCACGATAAATTTAAGGACTTTCCAATACCTCTAAACTATAATTATGACGATCGACGCCGCCATCCAATGATCGACGCCGACAACTTCCCCAAATTGCCCTCTTTTTGTGATCCTGACCCATTTATATATATATATGATGTATAACGAATTATGTGAGTATGAAGATTTGTAAGGGAATTATTATCATATTGTTATACTCCGTAAGATCCAACACTGTACCAGTGGCGCCACCTGCAGCCTCCTCCTCTCCACTGGATTTAGACCAGTGTCAGTCACACCGGAGGATATATATTGCATATTTCTATATGTGTATTTTTGTATCCATTTCTTTCTTTCTAGATATATATATATATGTATATATATATATACATGTATTTATATATACTATTCCTCTACCGTGTATTTTAAATCTATATTTATGATAAACATATGTATATTAAGTATATTTGTTACATATTTATATACTATTATAATATATGGGTAGTGATAAGACCGTTATCGCGTGTAATATGACCTGGAGTGCCCCCCACCCACCCACCCACGTGGGTGGGGGTTCCCGGCATGCACCGCTCACTCCCTGCGCAGGGCTTGACACTCCGCTCGCTTGGAAGTTTTATTATACTTTATCATATACTAACGGAAGAATTATTATACTTTATTGTATTTGTCAATACCAGGTTTATTCCCAATATATACCTCATTATATTTGTCAATATCAGGTTTGCGCCCAAACCCTGGTTGAAGCAGGAGCATCTAAATACACAATAGGGTCACAACATGATGGCAACCGTGGCCAGTGACATGCCATCAATAGACTCACTACATCCGATCACCAGGAACAGAGGCAGTTTCAGATCAGACGTTGGCATGTGCCTTTATGTCTCCGTGTATAGCACATAGAGACATGTACTATATCAACCCTACCCCCATATCAGTGAATGGCTAATTTTTCGATCGATGGCTACAGATTGCTACCGAATAAATGTAGACATTCAATTATTTGTATCCGTTACAACATGTATATTTATATATATATATAATTTATTTATATATTCACATATACACATATTTATATATACATACTTATATATATTAATATATATATATAGATATATATTTATATATATACATTTCTATCTATATTAGATATATTTATATATATTTTATATATATGTTATATATACGAATATATATATATATGCATATATATGCACATACATGTACATACATTTTATGTACATGTATTAATAATGTTGCATATCCATATATATATAGTTGTTATATACATATATGTATTTATATGTGAATATATTTAAATGCATCCCTGCATTTATACATGTGTAATGTATTTATACATTCATATACATGCCTTTATACACATGCATATATACACACATATAGGTCATATGTATGTGTATATTTACTTTCATATTTATAATGTCTGGACACCAAACAGTTCTGTTCGAGCACGTCATCAACACCACACCGGTATGTTTGAAAATTAGCGAAATCTCTCGGGCGTGTTCGGGTGCGTTCAGGAGAGTTCTGGAAGTGAAAGGCGTACCTGGAGTGTCCCTTGGCGTACTGGTAGCCGCTGTCCCTGACAACCGTCCGGGCCAGCGGGAAGAGTTCCTCCCTCCGCGTGAGGAGAGCGGTGGTGTGCGCACAAAGCTGCGCAGCCGCCTCGTTCACGGAGATCTGCGCCGGGCGGAGTGGGAGAGAGAAGGAAAGGACAGAAACAGTCCCCGGTCAGTTTCACAACGAGGCTGTGCCGACTTCACATTGTAATGTACATGGGAGCGGGGGGCTAGGGGGAGAGCGAGGGGGTGGATATGGTGAGGGGGGGCTACATGATATAAAGATCGCTGGACTGGTTAAATAAGAAACCACTACCGACTTATTAATTTAATAATTATAATTGTGTTTTAAGTGCAAAACGTCATCGTCAGCGTTCTCCTTCCCTCACTGTCCCTCCCTCCTTCTCCCACGGCTATCTCCACCCTCCCTCCCTCTCACACCCTCCCTCTGACTGCCCCCCCCCCCCTCTCATCTCTCAACACCGACATGTGACGTCATTGTTCCACTCAGATTTTCTTAACATTGAATACAAAGAAAGTAGCGCCATTGGGGCTACGCCCTGAGGCAATGTACATCTATGTATTTACTTATACCATCCTGATATGATCTAAGATGTTGCTAGGACGTAAAACAACAACAAACAAACAAAGAACAAACAATATATACTTATAAATTGATTTAAATACGTATATATATTGATATAAATATATATAATTCTATAGATTAATATGTATTAATATTTATATACACGTAGAGTTAGGCAATGCTAGCGCATCCACTCTGGACCACCCCCCCCCCCCAAAAAGACAGCTATAATAGCTATATTAATAAATGAGTTAATAGATTCGAACCCAAGACTGTGAACTGGGATAGCTCGCAGTGGAAAGAGAGAGATCCGAATGACGGGGCATATAGAGTTATATATATGTTATGTATATATATACATATGTATGCAGGTATTGCAATACCTCAGGGAGTTTGACGCCCCTGCCCTGCAGATGTGTAAACCACTGCCTTGTGGTACAGGTTCTTGACAAAACTGAAGGCAAAGGGAGCTAACCCTGAACAGAAAACCATGCCATTGTGGCAGCATTAAGGGCGGTTGATGTATGGAACTCCCAACATCTCCCGACCAGCCACTGCAGGGACAAATAGTTTTGCGCCTGTCTGGACATGTTCTTGCCGGTGTGAAACCTCTATTTGCTCCCCGAGAGAGTGCCGCTGGTAACTTGCAAAAGCCAGCAGCACTTCAACACTTTTGCAGGCAGCTTTCATGAAATGTAAACCTGAAGCTGAGAGACATTAAGACTGACTCATGGACACCACTCTCACTGAGATCTAAATGGAGAACGGCAGTCAAGTAATGAAAGCAGTCTTTGTTGCATCGCGACCGACAGCATGATGATGATGATACATATGTGTATATACATATATATATATATATATATATATATATATAAACAGTTGGCCCCAGATAAACAGAAAAACGATAAAACTGACATGGTTTTGAAAGAAGATATATTCTCTGGCGGAGATATATTAGATGCCCACCTAAAGTTAAAAGTTGACCGTCCAAACATGTCTATAGGCGATATTGGTCAGACGCAGCTGACATACAGTGGCCAGAGCCCCTCACACGTGGTGCCAGTGTGGCCAATACTGTACTACACAGGGCCAGTAGATAGGATATAGTGAGTATAGTATAGTATGTGGAAACTGAATATAGATAGTGTCATTGTTTATATTCCCATAATGGATTATAGAGCCCTACAGCCTTATAAACATATACTTGAATGAAAACAAATGTATATATATGCTTGTCTTTACCTTGAATCCATTTAGCTCTTCTATACACATATATTTACCTATATATACATACACAAATATATATATATATTAAAATCCCAGTGCACAAGTGACAGTATTCGCGCCACTGGTAGGGTTGGAGGTCGTGGCGCCAGTTGACCGAACTGTGAAAAGGGGTCACCCATAAAGTAGTACATAACATATGGGTGATCACATAAGGAAATTCCCTTTCGCGCCTTTATTATCACATAATTCTTATACATCACATATATATATATATTCCTCTACTTTATATTCAGACACACGTTGGAAAAAATATATATATACCCTTAATGCAGCGACATAAACTCCCCTGGCGGCTCGATCCCGCATTATCCCGGCATCCGAGTATCCCGGGAGAGGTAGCCATGCACTCTCCAGCACAGGTCCGGATATGCGTATATGCATATATAGGTATTATATGCATATATAGGTATTATATGCATATATAGGTATTATATGCATAATAGATAATATATCGACATCTTGTAAACTCTAATCAGTGAAAAGGCCTATCATTGACAATCGCGGAAATTCGCGAACTCGCGAACTCCCGGAGATCTTTCATCCATGTTTGTATTTTCCTAAGAGAGCGCATACCTTGGTTCGGCTTAGCGCCTTTTACGCATATATATATGATGAATGTATGGGTGTGTATATGAGACTGTCTCAAGAGGTGCTAAGCAATATGGGACAAAACTTTGTCCATTGTAACGATCAACATATTATCTGCTTTTGCATTTGCTCAGGATAAATTGATTTGTCTCTTACATGGTGTTTCATAATCCAAATAGAATACATATTGATTTGAAGCAAATGTCCTTGTATTTTCAGTGTAACCGTTTCTGTGCTGTTTAGTGTCAATCGTTACAATGGACAAACAAAAGTTATCACCTCTTGAGACAGGCTCATATATACACACATATGTATATATATATATATACATATACGTATATATACACATGTATATCTAGGATATACTGGTGTAGGGAGGGGCGCAGAGTTCCCCTGTCGTAAGTTGGCAGGTAACTATTGACCGTTTGGGGTTCAAATCCGTCAGGTGGCGCCACCGCTCCGCCTTTGCTCGGGCCCTTCCCTGTAGCACCTCGGCCTTTCCCTCGCTCGCCTCGACGGGCAACACCTGCTCCTGTCCTGTTCTCAATTTTGGCCTGTCCTGTTCTCAATTATATATGTATATATATGCATATATATACATATATATAGACATATGTATATACATATATATACTTATATATATATATATATACATATTTACATATATATACATATATATATGTATATATATGCATATATACACATAACTATATATACACATATACATATGTATATATACATATATATAAGTGTATTCTTACCCCTCAGCGCTTGGGGCAATCCAGAGTGAGTGAGCAGGCACTCTTGGTGCTAAAATAAAAGACACAAAAAAGCACACACACACACTAACACAAAATACCCTGTCCATGGCGGAAGTGGCAGGGACCGCTACCGGAAGTGGATGTATGGGCGTGCGCATGACGGCGCCAACCACCGCCTTTTAAAAAAAGCGCAAATGGAGCGATATTATGATATGATTGGATAAGAAGCATCAGTGCGATGATTTAATTAGGCGACTGTATTTACATTCCGCCGCAAGATGTCGCTGCTGCTCTCTGTTCAATTACACCAGCCCGACGCATGCGCCTGCTACCCGTCACTTCCGGTTTGTCTCACCTTTTACAACAACAAAAATCTAATAAAAAAATCTGTTTAAAACATATTTTGCTAAAGAGGCTCTCCCCACTCCCATCCTGCTTCTCTCCATACACATACACACGTGGGCGCACACGTGACTACATATATGATTGATTGGTTTGTTGATTGATTTCTCGAATAACGATTGATTGCTTGGTTGATTGCTGATTGGCTCATTTGTTGGTTGATTGATTATGGGATCGATTGGTTGATATTTTTTTCTCTTGAAGATTTATACTGAATAAACTTGTTTTCACCATTACACAGTTGGTAGATAGAAAGCCTGAGCCGACACTTTTACCACTGTCTACAGACCCAACTGATGTTGAACCTCCCACATCATAAAGATATGGTAGGAGAGCAACTGGCCTTTGATGATGCTGTAAGTTATATCAATCAATCAATAGTTCCATCCTCTAGTCGAGGGTTGGATGCAATGGTTCTCCACTTGTCCCGATGTTGTGCTGTTCTGATAGACTGTGAATAATTCAAGCCTGTCCACTGTGAAATATTTGTAAACCATGATGTTCTTGGTCTCCCTCTCCCTCTGCTGCCATTCACCTTCCCTTCCAACAATGTACGGTATATTGAACTCTGACGAATGATGTGGCCAAAATAAATAAGTTTCTTTGTCTGTATAGTGGCAAACAAGCTTTTCTTATTTTTAATTTTTCTGAGAACTTCTTTGTTGGTGATCTTCTTTGTCCATGATATTTTCATCATCCTTCGATAAGTCCACATCTCAAATGCTGCTAAACGTTTGTACATTTTCTTAGAGATTGTCCATGTCTCTGCCCCATACATTAGAGTAGACCACACATAACACTGAAGAATACGCTTCCTTGTTTGTATTAATATCTTACTTGATGTTAACACTCTATACATTTTGGAGAATGTTGTTCGGGCTATTGTTATCCTTCTTTTAATTTCTTCCTCACATCTCCCATCATTTGTAATCTTTTGTCCGAGATATATGAATTCGGATACTTGTTCTATGTTAGTGCCATCTATGATTATATTGACGTTTGGTTATATACAGTGATGGAAATCCAAATTGGCAGAGGTGATGGCATGGAGAATCGAACCACCAACTTTCAGATTAGGAGTCTGACCTAGAACACTAAACACTCCACCGCCGAGAAGATTCAGTGATTGGTTCGACAATTAATTTGTTGGTGGTTACATACTGCCTTGTATACGGTGAATAGTTGGTCGGTTCTTGGAGTTTACCGTCCTGGCAACATCTCAGGTCATATCAGGATAGGTAATGACTTGTGACAGTGCACACTCATGGTAACTTTACAATGCTACCCCACTCGCAAAACAAACCAGGCCGCTGGCATAATGACTCAATATTCCACCCGGCCACATTATCCGCACATCATGCAAACCAGTCCTCACCCTATCCTATTAACGCCAAGCACCAGTCCAGGTAGCGGGCAACATAAATTTTGGTAAGTCATTCCGTTGACTCGATCAGGGTTCAAACGGACGACCTTCCACATGTGAAGTCAGCGAGCGAGCGCGTGCTCACGGGTTCGGCCACCATGGCCGGCACAGCGAGAAGATGCATGTGCCTTGAATTATATATCAGTCATAGAAATCGCGTTATAATGAGATATGAAATACGATCAAGTTGCCAGCAACCATAAGGGAGACAAAAACCGACTAATGGACTGATGGCGATGATGAGCTGGGACTTCATGGCGGAGGTCTTTTTCTCTTATTTTAATTTGTCTTTTTTGGTTCTCCTCCTCCACTTTCTTTTCTTTATATGGACTTATTTTTTTACATTTCATGTGCTGTGTTATTAATGGAGATTATATTCACTTTCTATATAGAAGTCGGGCCATCTGACGATGGCCGCTGTGGGATTACCGCTCGGGCGAGGTGTGAATCATGAAGCTGTCAGCAGATTTTTAATTTTAGTTTTAGTTTTAGTTTTATTTAAAGATCAGTCATCAGGCAAGTGGACGTGACAGACATTGAACCATTTGGATGGGTACAAACATTCACGCATACACATTATGTACATATATATGTAAAGGTCATATATACATCTATATATCTATATATATATATATATATATATAAATATATATATATATATAAATATGAAGTTTACAGACGCAAAACCCTGTAAATGCCAATCCAACATCTTAATTAAAATAACAGATTGTGTACAATAACATAATTCCACTTTTCTTAGGATGTCATGATTATGCAGCAATGAACAAAACAATTAGGAATTGACAAAACTTAACTTTGTAAAGGCTTGATTCCAATGTTTATCTCAATTTTGGCCTTTACAGGGTTTTGTTCCTTAACTGTTCATTTATATATATATATATATATTTATATATATATGGTATAATGTATTATGCTAAAATAAATATCGGAGAGCGGCGTGTGTATTTATTAGTATTGTTTATTATGTATGTATTATATATGGATAGTTGTTGTTTTGGGGAGTTTTCAGTCGCATTGGTGCACTGAGGGCTGCAAATCTGCAGCACTGTATGGGCACTGCTGAAAGCAGTCCCATGTGGTCGGCAGTTGGCTTCTGATGGGTAGTGATCAGAGGAATTGGGGGGGGGGGGGGTAGGGGGGACGGGGGAGGAAGGAAAAAGGCAGCCTAAGGATCCCAACCACAGTCCTCTGAGAGGGCCAAGGGAGGCTGGGTGGTTGGTGTAGTTTTACACCCCAGTAATACCCTAGGCCATACCAGGACATGCACCGACTTGTGACAGCGTGCACTCATGGCGACTTCATACTGCTGTCCCACTTGGAAATCAGGCCGCCGGCACCCTGACCTGATGTCCCACACAGTCACATTATCCTGACACTTTGCTCCCAGTCCCTGTCCTGATCTCATAACGCCAAGCGCCGAGCAGCAACAGGTACCTATTTTATAAGTCATTGGTTTGATTTGACCAGGATCCAAACTTCAGTCCCTCCAGATTCACCGGTATGCAGAGTAAGTCCAACCAAGGCCAGAGGAAGAAGTGAAGTGAGGATGGGATTATTTAGGCAGTGGGTGGGGTTACCTGTTACCTGTTAGTTACCTGTTAGTTGTTAGTGAAAATTATGGATATTGTTAATCCCATTATCGCATGTAATAAGCTCTGGAGTGTCCTGATGCCCTCCCCCCCCCTTTTCTCCCCTGCTCCCGGGATGGGTGAGGGGGGGGGGGGGGGGGGGTCTGGCATGCACCTCACGGGCCCCTTGCTCAGGATGAAACATGCCACTCGCTCTGAAGTTGTTGTGTATGTATTTGGGGGACCATTCGACCAATTTGAGAAATACAGGTATAAATATGAAATATAACAAATATCGGTATAAAAAAATCACCCAAGTACTTCACAAATGTTCTTCTTTCTTACGCGTGTACTTTTGTCAATGAATTCATTTACCTTGCCCATAACCGATAAGCGTGTTAACACTTGTTTTCACCGCTGGGCAGCACTAGTAAAGTCCAACTTGATTCAAATGTTCTGAATTTTGTTTTAGTAATTTATGTGCTGTATAAGCAATTACACAAGTGTAAATATCCGGGAGAGGGAGAGGGGAGAGTGGAGAAGTGAGATTGGAGAGGAGAGAGGGGAGATTGGAGATTGGAGATTGGAGGTGGGATAGGGGAGAGTGGAGAGAGGAGAGGGGAGAGGGGAGAGGGGATAGAGGAGAGGGGAGAGGGGAGAGAGGAGAGAGGAGAGGGGACAGAGGAGAGAGGGGAGGAGGGGAGAGCGGAGAGGGGAGAGAGGGGAGAAGGGGAGGGAAGGGAGAGAGGGGAGAGGTGAGAGAGGGGGAGGGGGAGGGGAGAGCGGGGAGAGAGGAGAGGGAGAGGGGAGAGTGGAGACGTGAGATTGGAGATGGGAGAGGGGAGATTGGAGAGGGGAGAGGGGAGAGGGGAGAGTGGAGACGTGAGATTGGAGATGGGAGAGGGGAGATTGGAGAGTGGAGATGGGGGAGGGGAGAGTGGACACGTGAGATTGGAGAGGGGAGAGGGGAGATTGCAGAGGGGAGAGGGGAGAGGGGGAGAGGGGAGAGGGGAGAGGCTAGAGGCGAGAGGGCGAGGAGGGGAGAGGGGAGAGGGGAAAGGGGAGAGGGGAAAGGGGAGAGAGCAGAGAGAGGGGAGAGAGCAGAGAGGGGGTAGATGGTAGAGAGCAGAGAGAGGGGAGAGGGGATACGGGAGAGGGGAGAGGGGAGAGGGTAGAGGGGAGAGGGGAGAGGGCAGAGGGGAGAGGGGAGAGGGCAGAGTGGAAAGGGGAGAGGGGAGAGGGGAGAGGGGAGAGGGGAGAGAGCAGAGATAGGGTAGCCTCGCCGCCTGCGCGTGTATTCAGATGGATTTTGTGTTTGTTTGTTGTTGTTTCACTTCCTATGCTAGCAACATCTCAGGTCATATCAGGACGGGTAGAAATTTGTAACAGTGCACAGTCATGTCAACTTTATAGTGCTGCCCCACTGAAAAACCAGGCCACCAGCACCATGACCCAATATCCCAATCAGTCACATTATCCTGTCACTGAGCTAACCTGTCCTTGCCCTATCCTATCAATGCCGTGCGCCAGGCTAGGAACGGGATCAAAACTCCCGACCTTCCTCATGCGTGGCTCGCGCTCTAGCGATTTGGCCACCGCGCCCGGTGCTGTGTTGTATCTTATTGTACATGGACTAACAGCGTGACTTTCTGTATGAGTGACTGAACGCACGTCCTATGAGAGCATGTCAGGACTCGCAACATATAATAAATTACACCACGATATATATATATATATATATATATATATATATATATATATATAAGTCCGACTCACGAAAATAGGCAAATTGGGGAAAGTTGTCAGCATCGATCATTGGATGTCAGCGTCGAATGGCATAATTATAGTTTAACATTGACAGAGGTCTTGGAAAGTCCTTAAATTTATCCTGAATCTAAAGGTAGAGAAAATACAACAACCTTATTTGTGTCTAGGATAATTTAATATGAAACAAAGAAATGCACTACGCTTTAAGAATTGTGATGCCGACATCTTAAATTAACCACCAATTGGCCCATTTTCGTGAGTCGGACTCATATATATATATATATATATATATATATATATATATATATATATATATATACACCCACCGGTAGATCCTCGGGTGTGACTGACATTGGTCAACATCCTGAAAACTCTGTTTATCTTTTTATATATCCCTTATCGACTTCTGCTTCTGATATGGTATGCGGGTATTGCAGTACCTCTGATACCTTAGGTGTTAAATACCTCAGGGAGTTTGACGCCCCTGCCTTGCAAAGTTCAAAACCACTGCCTTGTGGTACAGGTTCTTGATAGAACCAAAGGCTAAGGGAGTAAACCCTAACATAACAGAAAACCATGTTACCATGGCAGCATTAAGGGTGGCGATGAATGGAACTCCCAACATCTCCCGACCAGCCACTGCAGGGACAAATAGTTTTGCGCCTGTCCTGAGGTGTTCTTGCCAGTGTGAGACCTCTATTTGCTCCCTGAGAGTGCCGCTGGTAAAGCCAGAAGCACTTCAACACTTTCCAAGCAGCTTTCATGAAATGTCCAAGCACATGAAATAACATCACTCTCACAGCAGAGATCTAATTGGAGAGCGGCGGTTAACTAATGAAAGCAGTCTTTGTCGCATTGCGACTGACAGCATCATGATGATGATGACTTCTGCTTCTCATTGAGTATTACAATAGTAATAAGTAATATTCCCGTCCATATATTTATACTGGCATAACACGTTATACATCACATATCTACATGTGTGTAATATACATGATATATATAGTATTGTAATTTTGAGTTGGATGTTCGGAGAAAAGTTGATGAGGGACGGACATATAAAATATATACATATATACATATATACATATATACATATATACATATATACATATATACATATATACATATATACATATATACATATATATATACATGTATATACATATATCCATATATGTACATATATATACATATATATACATATATATACATGTATGTACAGTACATATATAAATTTAAATATACCTAAATACACACATATATATGCATAGGTACATGTACGTATGTATATATGGGATGGCATGTGTATATACATATATATACATATATACACATATATATACATATAAAAATTAGATACATATATACATATATACACATATATACATATATACATATATATATATACATGTATATACAGTATATATATATATATACATTTAAGTACACATAAATATATATATGCATAGGTACATGTACGCATGTATATATGGGATGGCATGTGCTTCAATATTGACTAAAGACTGGCAGACACTACACGATAATATCTCCTGTTTCCCATCCATCGGGTATCTCCAAATCATAAAAGCTGAACCACGTTAGAGGTGTCCAATTTCGACTGTTTATATCCGGGGAGAGATCAAACCTGCCGCAGCTGTTTCCCCGGATCCCCGAATGAGTGCGGTTTAGTGTACGGCAGTCTTGGTGACCCTTCGGTCTCTGAATTCAGATTCAAACTTGTTGGCAGTTAATCTACAGCTTTACACACACACAAAACCACCACCACACCTCGACTCGCCCTTTCAACAAACCTATACCCGCCGCCTTCGGCTAACAGGTTTGACATTTCGGGTGGATCTGAGACACGGTTGGATAAAAGTAGCGAGATACTTCAGGCATCCGGTCACGTGGTCTCTCTAACATACACCAAGTCGTATTTACTCAAACACACACACACACATCCCATAGGAACGACTACCTAGACAGTACAGCAACCATACCCCCCTTCACTCCTCAACCCCCTCTAACCCCCCCCCCGACCCCCACCCCACCCCCCATCCCCCCACACAGACACAGCTCCATCGATCTGAAATCCTTCCTAAATACATTAATCTTTCAGGAAACGAACTTTGCCAGTTCAGTTCCAAGAGCGTAATTTATTTGACAATGCTGCAGTTCAAAGTTCAAAAGCTCCCCATCCCTATTTCTCTTCTCAATCTCTCAATCTCTCACAGCTACACATCTAGATGTTCCATAAGCGACAGCCATGTGTAGACTGTACTTATTCAGCTCAAATTAACAGGCGGGTTCTGTTAATAGTTTTTATCTTTGATTCTTTCTTTAAATATGTATGGATATAACATTGGAAATTGCTATTGTCAACATATTTTTGTGTGTACATTACTGATTAAGGAGGAGGGGAATTTCAATCACAGATAACTGGTCTTCCTCATTCCTCCGCTCCTTGCCCTATCGAAGTAATGCCGAACGCCAGGTTAGGTAGTGACAAGTATTTGTGAATCATTAATTTCACTCGACAAGGGTTCAAACTTGCAGGTCACGATTGGTCTTGCTCATTCCACCGCTCATTGCTGTATCCTAGTAAAGTTCAGTGCCGTACTAGGTTCTGACAAATGTAACATTTTATGTCATTCATCTGACATGGCTGGCGTTCACACAACTTCTCACAGTGCAAATGCCTGCTCACCGTTCGCCAACCCTCCTCCACCATCCTGATATGCCCTTAGATGTTGTCAGGAGGTAAAACGCTAACACCCAACCAACCACCCTCCTCCCCCACCTTCTCCCACACTCCATCATTCTCCCCTACCATCCTCCACCCTCCACCCTCCTCTCCCAACCTCCCCTACCCTCAGGCCACTCCACCATCATCTCCCATCCTCCCCCACCCTCCTCCACCCCCACCCTCCTCTCACACCGTCCCCTACCTACCAGCCATTCCACCATCCTCTCCCATCCTCCCCACCCTCCTCCACCCCCCCCCACCCTCCTCTCCCAACCTCCCTACCCTCAGGCCACTCCACCATTCTCTCCCACTGCTCCACCCTCCCTATACACTCCAGCATTCTCCCCCGCCCCTCCTCCCCTCCACCCTTCTCTCCCACCCTCCTCCACCCTTCATCGCCCTCTCCCACCCTCCTCCACATCATAAAACTGTAGCCGAGGGGGTCCCACCCACCAATTACCCCGATAGCTAGGGAGGGGGGGGGGGCTCCACCAATTGCCCACGGAAGAATAGACATATAAAGTATATGTTTCCCTAGCATTTATTGTCGTATAATCCGTTATACATCACATATATATGCGTGTGTGCATGAGTTTGTATATATATACATGTTTATATGTAAATATGTATACAGTAAAACCTCTCTAACCGACTACCTCCACAGATCGATCACTCCCCTATAGTGATAGCTTTATTTGGGTCCCAACAATACCATTGCAACCATATTTTAACTCCCTAATCCGACCACCTCCCTAAATGGACCACTTAAAGTTGGTCCCAATGTCGGCCGATTTAGAGAGGTTTTACTGTATATGTATATACCTACATGTGTATGTACATGTGTATATATAATTGTTTATGTATATGTGTATATATGTATGTATTTGTGCATGCATATATGTGCTCTATAATCTATTATGGGAATATAAACAAGGACACTACCACTTATCAGTTCTCTTCTATATATTAGTTATCTACTATCCTACTGTCACAGGAGTTAGTTCCTACTTTGGCCACTATGGCGCCACCTGTGAGTGGCTCCGACCACCCTGATACCAGCTGCATCTGGTCACTGCCACCTCCAGACGTGGATCATATATCTTATATTACCACATGGTTGGGTGGGGGTTGGAGTAGGGGGGGGGGGTAAATTCACCCTGTACAGTGTAAGAGTGCATTACCCTCCGTTAGATCTACATTAACATTCCCCATGCCGTCACCTCTGCCAATTTGGATTTCCACCGCTGTGTATAACTTACAACATCATCAATAGCCAGTTGCTCTCATATCATGTCTATGTGGTGTGGGAGGTTAAACATATCCTTGGGCCAGTAAAAGCATAGGCTCGGGCTTTCTAATTCTATCGACCAACTGTATAATGGTGAAAACAAGCCTATTCAGACTTATCCATGAACGGCAGTATAAATCTTAATGAAAAGAAGAAAACAAGGTAACGTTGTGTGAGTGTTTGTGTGACTGTTGGGAGGTGATTGGAAGAGCTGGGTGATTGGACTGTGGCTCGCCGAGGCGACGAGTGGTTGCTAGGGGAGCCCGGTGTGTGTGTGTGATTGTGTGATTGCAGGGAGGTGGTTTGGCGCTGGGACGCCGGTACTTGGAATTTATGTGATTGAGATTGTTTGGTTGGTTATTGAACTTTTACATCCGGGCAACATCTAAGGTCATAATAGGACAGATACTGACTTGTGACAGTGGACAGTTGTGGCAACTTTATAGTGCTGCCCCACTGGGAAATCAGGCCACCAGCACCATGACCCAATAACCCACAGTCACATTATGCTGACACTGCGCCAACCATTCCCTGCCCTATCCTATTAATGCCAAGCACCAGGCTAGGAAGCGCAAAGAATCAATTTTAAAATCATTGGTTTGACTCGACCGGGAACCAAACTCCCGACCTTCCGCGTGCGAGGCCCGCGCTGTACCGATTAGGCCACCGCGCCCGGTTTGATTGGGATGTGTGGGTGATCGGGTCCTGGGGGCGGAAATCCGTGTGAGGTCAACTCTGTCAAAGACATGCCATTCAGTTTCTCTACGTAATATCTCTGGGTGCACAACCTCCTCCAGCGATATGAAATTGTTCTCTCTCTCTCTCTTCCTTTCTTTCTTTTCCTTCTTTCTTTTACTTTAATCCAAGAAAAGAACAAAGACTTTTGAAACTCGGCGGAGTAATTGTTAGAGCAAGGAGATGGGAGAAAGGAGGGCGTGAGTAGGCGGGTCAGTGAGTGAGTGAGCGCGCGCAAGAACAAAAAAATAGTTCCCGGGATCTCTCGCTCACCCAGCAGAGGAGGGCCCGGCTACTTTACACAAATAGCACACCTTCAAAGCATCCGCTTGGAGCGCGGCAGGCGAATCTGCTCGAAGAGCGAGCAGACGACAATTCAAGCAAACCTTGATCGGGCGTAATTTTTGCCGCCATTTTTAGCGTCGCGATTAATTGTCTCTGTTTTGAGATCCCCTTCGATGATTAATTGATTGATTGGGGTTTTATGTCCTATGAAAGTGGAAGGGGAAAGGGTCATAATACTTAATAGCAGGGTGGGAATCGACTCGTGACAGTGCGCGCGCATGATTTGTTTTCGGTGAACCGGGATATATTGGTACCAGCACCGTAGCGCGATATCCCACTCAGTCCTATTATGCTGGTGCTTGAGCAGACGCGGTGGCCGAATCGCTAAGAGTGCTGGCAGGCTTCCTTTGAGGGAGATCATGGGTTCGAACAGTGATCGAGTTAACCCAATGACTTACAAAATGTATACTTGTCGCTATCTACCCTGACACTCTGCATTAATAGGACCGGGCAAGGGTTGGCTTGCTCAGTACCAGGATAATGTGACTGAGTGTGGTACTGGGTAATGGTTCCGGTATATTTCCGGCAGTAAGTGAATGACGTTAACGAGCAGAAGCGAGTGGTGGGAGGTGGCGTCACCGTCAGAGCTGAGGTTGAGTAGGTTGGAGCAGTAGATGACTAGCCCCAGACTCCATCACCCGATTACTGGCGGTGGAGCTGAGGAGCGAGTATGGAATTCCTGATTATTATACTCGTATAATTTGTATACAGCATATAAATATAGTAAACAGATAAAAGAAGAAGGACACAGGTCGGCTTGAGTAGTATATTCTCAGGCAAGAAATAATAATGACTAAAATACAGCCATAAGTGACCGCTATAGCCGCCCCTTACCACTCACAGTGCCCCCAGCGGCTTGCGCAGGAACTGATGTTGGGATCCTCAGTTGCGTACCCCTTACCAATTGAACTGTGTGGGAATAGTGTCCTTGTTTATATTCAGATAATGTTCTTATAGAGCACATAGATGTATTGCCTATGTGCTTGTAATCGTAATCATTCAACTAAATAAACCATCTAAAAGACTAATAATTCCAAAGGTACTGGAATAGTGTGTTGCACTGAACACACAGACAATAGGAAACATAGACAGGTAGGTATCAATAGGGTGATTGCATCATGGCGCCTAGATACTTATGATGCTAGCCAGGAGAGGCGGACACGTGGGGTTCTAATCCCGCTGTAGGAGCAATTATCCCTTTGTTTACATCACCCACATACAAGTAGCGACGTGTGTCAACTCTTATTGTACATCTTTGATTTGACTCGGCCGGGGATTGAACCCACTCTCCCCCATAAAGCCATCCGGTCTGGGTACTTAGCAAGTAGAAACACACACCAAGGAAAACTCCAACAAAATGATTTTCTGTAAAAGGCTAGATGCTTCACGGTGATCTGGATGGAAGACCAGTGCCTCGGCGCTGACAAATGTATTATTCTGAGGAATAAAAACTATTTACTAAAAAAAAAAAAGCCTCAACAAAACCAAGCAACAGTACCGGACGTGATGGCCAAATCAGTAGAGCGCAGGCCTTACTTGCGGAAGGCCGCGCGTTCAATTCCCGGTCAAGTCAAAGCAATGACTTATTAGATAATTGATACTTGTCATTTCTTAGCCAAGCGCTCAGCATTATTAGGATAGGGCAAGGACTGGTTGGATCAGTGTCAGGATAATCTGACTGAGTGGGATATCAGGTCATGGTGCTGGCGGACTAGTCTCCCAGTGGAGCAGCACTATAAAGTGGCCACGAGAGCGCAATGTGACAAGTCGGTACCCCCCCTGATATGACCTTAGATGTTGCTAGGATGTAAAGCAACAACAAACAAAGCCCATGAGCATTCCTGTCTGGTTACTCACCTAGTAGAAACACACACCAAAGAAACTCCAACAAAACATGATTTCTGTGAATGGCTAAATGTTTCACGGTGATCTGTCCGTGATATTCTGGGGAATAACAACTATTTACCCCCCCCCCCTCACCCCCCAAAAGCCCCAAATAAAACCCAACATCAGTTCGCTAGTTCTTCTAGGGTACTTACAGCATAACCTATAAGCTCCGGTCACATGTACGTTAGTGAACCTAGTTTAGTTGAATGTAGTTAGAATAACATGGGTGAAATGTGCTGTCACTACATTCAAATATGTTAAGGTACGGCAGGTTTTGGTTGATGACCCACCTAATGGTATGGATAAATACATCACGGCTACGGATCCCGGTATGTTATGGTATGGCTCCCGGTACATTACGGTATGGATCCTGGTACGTCCAACTACATTCAACTATGTTCAACTATGTTCAACTACTTTACCCTCCACTATGTTCAACTACTTTCAACTTCGTCCACTAACGGCTATTAAAGTTTTGTGTGGGTCAAAGTATGCTAGGGTATGCTAGAGTATGCTAGAGTACAATAAGAAGTATGCTAGAGTACACTAGAGTATGCTAGAGTATGCTAGAGTATGCTAGAGTACGTTATCATCACGGAGGCTAGGTCTGTCTCAAGCATAGTGCTCTTTTGAACATGTCCAAAGGTTAAATCGGAACTCACGGCCCACACACGTTCTTATCACGGATGGATGCTGGTATGTTGCACTACATTGAACTATGTTGAACTACGTTGAACTATGCTAGCCTCCACTATGTTCAACTACGTCCACTAACGTGTATGTAACCGGGCCTTTAGGTTGATTTCAGAGGTGGAAGTAGTATATGACAAGTTGACGCTGCCTACACATGAGCCTACTTGTCCTATACTACTCACTACTAACACCTCAACTAGCAAAACCTTTTGTTTTATTGCGGGGCTTTATGTCCTAACGATATCTAACGTCATATCAGGACGGTTACCGACTTGTGACAGTGCGCACTCCTGGCGAATGTATATTGCTGACCCACTGGACGAACAGGCTGCTGGCACCATGACCTGATATCCCACTCAGTCATATTATCCTGAGGTCAACACAGCGACCATATCTCCAGTTTCTCCTGACACTGAGCTAAGCTGTCCTTGTCCTATCCTATTAATGCCAAGTTCCAAGCTCAATAGTGACAAGTACAAATTTGGTAAGTCATTGCGTTGACTCGGCTGGGATTCAGACTCTGGATCTTCCACATGGGAAAACCCGAACTCTATCGATTTGGACACTGCGTAAGAAGGTAACACGCTCACCTCGTGCAGCGACATGGGCTTCTCGTTCTTGCGCTTTGAGTCGAAGCGTCCATAGATGGCGGCGTATTTACGTAGCAGGTCCATGCGCTCAGGATGCTCGAGCGGCATCAACACCAGATCCTGCAACAAGCCCGACTATTGAGCACCAATTAAACCATCACGGCTCGTGTGGATGGGAGTGGGGGTTTGTGGGACAGGTGTGGGGTTCACAGCAGGGTGGAATACAGTGTAGTCGTTTCAGACATGAGGTAATGTTGAGTTTAGCAGAGAATCAGCAATCTGATAGGATGATATTTTTTTTAATTTTCTTTTATTTTAGAAGTAATTTTGTGTTCACATTCAAACAGAATAATATGATTTTTAGTAACAGGATTAATATTTAAATTTTGAAGGTGATTTTTGTGTGTGTTTACATTCAAACAGCATACAAGGATTCTAAGTAACAGGATTAATATTTAAATTTTGAAGGTGATTTTTCTTTTACGTTCAAACAACATAACAGGATTCTCAGTAACAGTATTAATATTTAAAGTGTAAAGCTTTTTTCCCCATTCAAACAGAATGACAGGATTTTAAGTAACAGGATAAATATTTAAATTTTAAGGTGTTTTTTTGTTCATTATTACGATCAAAGCAGGATAAACATTAATTTCTAAATGTAATCAGTGAATTAAAAGCAATTACTAAGAAGGTAACAGCATTAACAATGATTTAAAATTCTGTAAGAGGTATTACCATTACTTTACTTCTTTGCAGCATCACAGCTTAATCGAATTCAATTTTGAATTTCACCATCAAAAATAAATGTGTGTTATTATTAAATTGTCTTTAGAAATACCTTGCACATAATAATTGCCCCAACATATATTTTGACATATATAAATTATAAGATGATATAATATATAACATAATATAACACACAGAAATGACAACCGATACAACACTGTGCTACGCTATACAGACATACATTCTAAATATATACATATATCCATTCCCACAAATAATCCGCTATAGAATCCTATAGATTACCACTCGTACACATTTCTATTTTCAAAGAGAACTGCTTAATTATATTTAATAAGCCACACTGAAATACAGCGTGTTACCATCACACGTGTACATACCAAATTACCATATGTAATGATAACGATGATAATGAGTTTCTTAGCAATACTGATGAGGTTAATGTTGACCACAATGATAGTCGCAATGATGATGTAATAAGAATGAGAATAATAATAATGACTGGCAATAATAAAAACTGGTTCTATCCACAATTACTGCGATAGTGATAATGATGAGGGTGACCATAATCGTGTTTTTTATGGGGTGTTTATGCTGTCCATAGCATATAAGCCCGGATGATCGGGCTTGATTTCAATGCTGGGCACTTTTTAAACAATTTTTTTTTTATTATAGTTGGTGTTTATGGTTAGTAAATCTATGTTAGTTTTTTTGTGTTTTTTCTTGACAATTGTTTTCCTTCTACTCTTATCCCTAGACTAGCCTACTCTATTTACATATTATAGGTTTGTATGCAATAGATGGTTGGTATGTGTTTGGTGTGTGGTTTTGTTGGTATCTGCTTAGTTTTTTTTGCCTGGGCACCTCCCAAGATCTGTCCAGCTGGCGGGCCGTGACATGTCACATGCCCCGCTTGGTCATAGTAAACTGGTAAAGGGGTGGTAATAATGATAAGAATGGTTGAATATCTTGATAGTGGGGATAGTGATAAGGGTAATATTGGCACTTAATGATGGTGACGATGATGATGATGATGATGATGATGAAAGATGATGATGACAGATACGATAGTGATGATGGTGATGTTTGTGTGTTGTTGTTTTATTCCCTAGCAACGTCTAAGCTAATACCAGGACGGGCACCGAGTTGTGACAGTGCGCACTCATGGCAACTTTATAGTAGTGCCCACTTTGATACCAGGCCGCCGCGGCACCATCACCCGACATCCCACTCAGTCACATTATCCTGATACGTAGGTAATCAGTCCTTGCCCTAACCTAGTAATGACGAGAGCCAGGCTAGGAAGCGATAAATATCAATTTTGTAAGTCATGGGTTTGACTCGACCAGGGTTCGAACCCGTCGGTTCGAATCCTACGATCTACCTTAATGTGATAATGATGATGACGATTTATGAGGACGATGAAAGTGGTGACAGTAGCGTGGTGATGATGATGACATTGCTAATAATGCCAATGAAAATGATGCTAGTAATGATGAAGCTGACGCTCCTGATGAGGCTGGTGGTTCTTGGGCCTGCCGTCACGCAGGAGGGGGGCCCTTCACAGAGCAACTCTAAACGCCCCCCCCCCCCACAGTTCTGTCCCTCCACAGAGCAGCTCTAAATGCCGCCCCCCACAGATCTGTCCCTCCACAGAGCAGGTATAGAATCCCCTACCCCCTTATGGTTCAGTCCCTTCACAGAGCAGTTCCAGACACACACCCACTGTTCAGTATTTTCACAGAGCAGCTCTAGAAGTGCCCCCCACGATTCACTCCCTTCACACAGCTGCTCTAGACGCCCCCCACCCCCACGGTTCACTCCCTTCACAGAGCAGCTCTAGACGCCCCACCCCCACAAGTCAGTCCCTTCACAGAGCAGCTCTAGAACCCCCCCCCACAAGTCAGTCCCTTCACATAGCAGCTCTAGACGCCCCCTCCCCATGGTTCACTCCCTTCACATAGCAGCTCTAGGCACCCCCCCCCCCCATGGTTCAGTCCCTTCAAAGAGCAGCTCTAGACGCCCCCCCCCCCACAGGTTCACTCCCTTCACATAGCAGCTCTAGACGCTCCCCCCCCCACCCCAAGTCACTCCCTTCACAGATCAGCTCTAGACACTCCCTCCCCCACAAGTCAGTCCCTTCACATAGCAGCTCTAGACGCCCCCCCCCCCCCACACTGTTCTCAGTCCCTTCACAGAGCAGCTCTATGCGCCCCCCCCCCCCACGGTTCACTCCCTTCACAGAGCAGCTCTAGGCGCCCCCCCCCCCCACACGGTTCACTCCCTTCACAGAGCAGCTCTATGCGCCCCCCCCCCCCACGGTTCACTCCCTTCACAGAGCAGCTCTAGACCCCCCCCCCCCCCATGGTTCACTCCCTTCACATAGCAGCTCTAGGCGCCCCCCCCCCCCACGGTTCACTCCCTTCACAGAGCAGCTCTAGACGCTCCCCTGGTTCAGAGCTGCTCGGCCGGCTTCATTGATTGCTACATTAATTGCTCCGGTGGCCGTCAGTATTTTAGTCCGGGTTCGGGGCATATGGATAATAGCCACCATATTTTAGGGAAACTCGATGACTTTATTTGCGTTATTAATCATTAGCGCCGGGGATTACTACGCTTTGCCCTGCCATTCGCATTACACCTATAGCCGCCGGAATAAAGTCACGCCGAGGTCATGTAAAGGTCGTGCAAAGGTCATTGCCTTATGGGTAATGCGACTACAGACCTCTGCTGCTGCGAATGTAAAGGGTTTCTTTGTTGGGCTCTTATGTTCTAGCAACATCTGTGGGCATATCATGACGGGTACCGACGTGTGACAGGGAACACTCATAGCGACCTTATAGTGCTGCCCCACTCGGAGATCAGAACATTAGCCATCATCTTACTCAGTCGCATTATCCTGATACTGAGATGACCATCCCTTGCCCTATCCTAATAATGCCGAGCGCCAGGCTAGGTCGCCACATGCATCAATTTTGGAAGTCATTCGTTTGACTCGGCCGGGATTCGAACTCCCAACCTTCAGCATGGGAAGCCTGCGCTCTACCGATTCGGCCACCGCGTCCGGCTATCGTGTAAACTGGACTACCGCCAACAATATTAATTCTGCAACAGATGTCACTGGGAGTTGGGATGGAACGGGCGGAAATCCTCTATAACACATTGTATTCAAGGCAAGCTGTAATGTTGCACCGGGCGCGGTATCCAAATCGGTAGAGCGCAGGCCTCGCGTACGGGAGATCGGAAAAAATCAGTTACCAGTCAAACCATTGTCTTATAAAACTGACACTTGTCGCTTCCTAGCCTGGCGCTCGGCATTAATAGGATAGGGCAAGGACTGGTTAGCTCAGTGTCAGGATAATCTGTGTGGGATATTGGGTCATGGTGCCAGCGACCAGGTCTCCCAGTGGGGCAGCACTATAAAACCACCATGAGTGGGAACTGCCACAAGTCGGTACCCATCTTGATATGACCTTAGATGCCACCAGGATGTAAAACTCCAACAACCAACCAAGCGAACATATGGGTTATACACCAATCTATCCTTATTGAATGTGTATTAAACACAGATCGTACATTTGTGTTTATGGAAGGGTGTATTATTGATTGCTGCTAGAAACTGTAGTGTTCCACTGCGTGCTTAATGTGGGAGTCTGTTTCTAATATTTTCAGGTCGGATTATAAAGGGTTTTATGGTTAGTTTGATGGTTTTTGCACTCAATTCTATGACTTTGCACCGTGTGTTCACTGTCGGAGTCACACAGCGCATGGGTTCTGGATAACGGTGGTGAAGCTAAAGGGGCTGTCACATTACCACGCATCACGCCAACGTTGGTGATTTTTGTCAGCTACATTGGGATACGTCATTCTGCGTTACATGTGTGTTAGGCGCTTATTGGTATACGTCAATGTACTCGGACGTTCGTCGAGATATGGCGTCGTGTGGCAGGGGGTCAGCAAAGTTTTGTGCATGCACAAAACTTTCGACGAATGACAACATTCGACAACGTGTGGATTTTACGTCAGCCTTACGTTAACTATACGTTAGGCATACGTCGATGCATGTTAGACGTACATTAGACAAATGTTGTTCACTACCTTGCCCTACATTGACCTACATTAAAGGCAGTGGGAACGTACAGTCCACATACTGACAATGTATGGCTAACAAGACTAACGTATGCTTAGTGTTTCTCCAGCATGTCTTGACGTATGTAACATATGACGCGTAGTTCTGCTGATCAAATAATGTATATAACGTTCACTTCTGCGTAACATATGACGCGTAGTTCTGCTGATCAAATAATGTATATAACGTTCACTTCTGCGAACGTAACGTGAACGTAATTCGAGCGTTTTTCGCCTGGAAGCACATTAGCCATATGTCAGTCATACATTGGCCATACACTATGTATACCGTATGCATACATCCAACTTTGCCCCCATGCTAGAGTACATTAAAAAGTGATTTTACGCGTTGGCTGCGCACTTGCGAGATGTGTTGCAATGTGACAGGGCCTTAATGGTTGAAATCTGTTGCATGGATGATTAGCTCAGATAGGCAGGATTTACACATTAAAGCTGCATAATGCCACGTTGGATTAAAGCTGCATAATCCCCCGAAACCACTAGATTTTCTTAAAGCAAAACATTCACCTAGATTTTCTTGATTTTTTAGGGGTACATTAGTTGTTTAAGCAGGGTAAATTTCAATCGTGGATAATTGGTCTTCCTCATTCCACTGCTACTTGCCCTATCCTAATAATGCCGAACGCATGACTAGGAAGCGACAAGTATCTATTGGTTTGACTCGACCAGGATTCGAACCCACGATCTACCAACACAGGAGGCGGACGCTCTAACTCATTCGGCCATCCCATCTGGTTAATTCAAATTCATTCAATTCAAAGATGGCGCGCTAGTGGTGCCGGGTCCTCCCTGCTAATGCCCGGCTTGTATTTGACCATTCTCCACCCCAGCATTCCGCCTCCCCCCCGCTTCTCCGCCCCTCCCCCCCCCACACACACTCCTCCTCCTGCCACCCACCTGCATCACCCACACGTAATCATCACCAATGCTGCTCATTTACCCCCAACCCCCAACCCGCAACCTCAACATCCAACCCCAAACCCCAGAGGACCTCCAACCACTAAATACGACGGTTCTACTGTTTCACATTCACTCCTCTCCCCTTCCTCCCTCCCCCTACCCTCCCCCTCCCTTCTTCACCTCCCTCTTCACTTCCTACCCTCACCTCCCCCCCTCCCTTCCTTCCATCAACTCTTTCCTCCTCCGTCCCTCCACCCTACCTCCTCCTTGTACCCCCCCGTCCATTCCCTCCCCTCCCTCCCTCCCCTCCCTCCCCCCCCCCTCCCTCCCTACCTCCCCTCCGTCCCTCTCCTCCCTACCTCCCCTCCCTCCCCTCCCTACCCCCGCTCTCTCCCTCCCCTCCCTCCCTTCCCATCCCTGCCCTCTCCTCACTCACCTTCGCCTCTCCTCCCATCACCTCTCCTCCCTCCCCTCCCTACCTCCCTCCCCTCCCTCCCTCCCCTCCCTCCCCTCCCTCCCTCCCTTCCCATCCCTCCCATCCCCTCACTCCCCTTCGCCTCTCCTCCCATCACCTCTCCTCCCATCCCACCCCTCCCTCACTACAGATATTCAACAACGCCCGGCTTATTTAAAAATATAAATTATATTTCAAAAGGGAGAGAACAAAAAAGGAGAATATAAAATTACTAATTCCGCGTGGGTTGATGTTGATGATGTGGATGTGCAGGCGGAAATGTTGATATGGATGTGGATAGGAGCCTGGCCGGCGTGTGTGTGTGGGTGTGGGTGTGGGTGTGTGGGTGTGGGTGTGTGGGTGTGTTGAGAATAGAGAGATGGGGAGAGAATGCGGGGGTTTGGTGGAAAATTATCGTTTTAACCGGCTTGACTAATTACTGTGTGTTTTGTTCCGGGTGGTGGAGAGTGGATGGGTTTGGGGGTGGGTGTGGGTGTGGGTGTGGGTGTGGGGTGGGGGTGGGGGTGGGGGTGGCGGGTGGAGGCGGGGGTTGATAATGAACCAATGTATTATTGAGTGAGCGCCGTGAGACTGAATGCTGCAAATCTGAATCTCTAGTTGTCGGCAGTGAGGGTCGTGTGTGTGTGGTGTGTGTGTGTGTGTGTGGTATGTATGTGTGGTGTGTGTGGTGTGCTAGAACTGGTTGGCAAGGCGAGGCGAGTGAGGTGAGTGAGGTGAGGGTGAGGTGAGGGTGAGGGTAAGGTGAGGTGAGGGTACGTGTGAGGTAAGGGTGAGGTGAGGGTGAGGGTGAGGGTGAGTGTGCGATAAGGGTGAGGTGAGAGTGAGGTGAGGTTAGGGTGAGAGTGAGGGTGATGTGAGGTAAGGATGAGGTGATGTTAAGGGTGAGTGTGAGGGTGAGGGTGAGGGTGAGGGTGAGTGTAAGATGAGGGTGAGGTGAGGGTGAGTTGAGGGTTAGGTGAGGGTGAGGTATGGGGGGGGGGGTTGAGTGTGAGATAAGGTTAGGGTTAGGTGAGGTGAGGTGAGGGAGGGGGTGAGGTGAGTGTGAGGTGAGGGTGAGGTGAGGTGAGGGTGAGTTGAGGGTGAGGTGAGGGTGAGGTATGGGGGGTTGAGTGTGAGATAAGGTTAGGGTTAGGTGAGGTGAGGTGAGGTGAGGGAGGGGGTGAGGTGAGGGTGAGGTGAGGCGAGGGTGAGGTGAGGGTAAAGGTTACAGGTAGACTCGGGGTGAGGCATCTACTGTTTCTCTGTGTGTGTCTCTCTCTGTCTCTCTGTGTATCTCTGTCTCTCTGTGTATGTCTCTCCCTGTGTCTCTGTGTATGTCTCTCCCTGTGTCTCTGTGTGTGTCTCTCCATGTGTCTCCCTGTGTCTCTCGCTGTGTGTCTCTCTGTGCATCTGTGCGCCTCTCTCTGTCTTTCTAGCTGTCTCTCTCTGTCTGTCTCTGTCTTTGTCTGCATCAGACTGCCTGTCTTATGCTCTGGTCACATACACATCAGTGGATGTAGTTGAACGTAAATAGAATAACATGGGTGAAACGTGCTGTCACTACGTTCAAATACGTTAAGGTACGGCATGTTTTGGTTGATGACCCACCTAATGGTATGGATGATATATTATGGTACGTATCCTGGTATGTTATGGTATGGATCCCGGTATGTCCAACTACATTCAACTATGTTCAACTACATTCAACTACGTTACCCTCCACTATGTTCAACTACCTTCAACTTTGTTCAGTAACGGCTATGTGACCACGGCAGAACAGCCAAGGTTTTGTGTGGGTCAAAGTATACTCGAGTATGCTAGAGTATGCTAGAGTATGCTAGAGTATGCTAGAGTATGCTAGAGTACATTAAGAAGTACACTAGAGTATGCTAGAGTACACTAGAGTACACTAGAGTATGTTATCATCATGGAGGCTACATCTGCCTCAAACGTACCTCTCTTTTGAACATGTCCAAAGCTTAAATCGGAACTCATGGCCCATGCACGTTGTTATCACGTTCTCATCACGGAGAAGTATGAATGCCGGTACATTGCACTACGTTCAACTAGGTTAGCCTCCAATATGTTCAACTACGTCCACTAACGTGGATGTGACCGGGCCTTCAGTTTCTGTGTCTCTGTCCCTCCCTATCTGTCCTTCATTCTGTCTCTCCATATCTGTCCCTCGCTCTGTCTCCCCCTATCTGTCCATCGCTATTTCTCCCTATCTGTCCTTCGCTATGTCTCTCCCTATCTGTCCTACGCTCTGTCTCTCCATATCTGCCCCTCACTCTGTCTCTCCCTATCTGTCCATCGCTCTGTCTCCCCCTATCTGTTCCTCACTCTGTCTGCCCCTATCTGTCCTTCGCTCTGTCTCTCCATATCTGCCCCTCGCTCTGTCTCTCCCTATCTGTCCTTCGCTCTGTCTCTCCATATATGTCCCTCGCTCTGTCTCTCCCTATTTGATCCTCGCTCTAGCTCTCCCTATCTGTCCCTCGCTCTGTTTCTCCCTATCGGTCCCTCGCTCTGTCTGTCTTATATGTCCTTCGCTCTGTCTCTCCCTATCTGTCCGTCGCTCTGTCTCTCCCCCTCTCGTTGATTCACTCCATTTCCACATACAATGTACCATCCTCTCCGTTCTGTCACTCCATCCGGACTTACTCTCCTACAAACTGGTCTCACCCCGACTCACCCTCCTCCTATCTCCCCACACCTCCGCCCACCCCCCACCCCCGCCCCCCACTTCTCCCGAGTATCCTCATTCGTTCTAGTGTCCTTCTTCTCAACGTAGATTAATGCTCAACCCCCCACCCTCCCCCCACCCCCACTCTATTAACCAGACGCACGGACACACAGACACCCCCCACCCCCAATAAGCACTCCCTTCCCCACACCTCCAATCAAACCTGACCTCTCACACACCTCACTCCCACCTCGCCGCCTTTTCACTCCCACATCTCCACACCTCACCTCCACCTCACCTCCACCTCTCCACACCTCACCCACACCTCACCCCCAACTCTCCTCACCTCACCTCACCTCCACCTCACCCCCACCTCTCCACAGCTCACCCACACCTCACCCCCAACTCTCCTCACCTCGCCGCCACCTCACCTCCACCTCTCCACACCTCACCCACACCTCACCCCCAACTCTCCTCACCTCACCTCACCTCCACCTCACCCCCCACCTCTCCACACCTCACCCACACCTCACCCCCAACTCTCCTCACCTCGCCGCCACCTCACCTCCACCTCTCCACACCTCACCCACACCTCACCCCCAACTCTCCTCACCTCACCTCACCTCCACCTCACCCCCACCTCTCCACACCTCACCCACACCTCACCCCCAACTCTCCTCACCTCGCCGCCACCTCACCTCCACCTCTCCACACCTCACCCCCACCTCACCCCCAACTCTCCTCACCTCGCCGCCACCTCACCTCCACCTCTCCACACCTCACCCCCACCTCACCCCTAACTCTCCTCTCCTCACCTCACCCTCACCTCACCCCCACCTCTCCACACCTCACCCCCACCTCACCCCTAACTCTCCTCACCTCACCCCCACCTCACGCCCGCCTCTGCTCACCTTTCCCCACCTCCCCTCCACCTCAGCCCCACCCCAACTCTGACCACCCCCACCCCCACCTCCCCTCACCCCTCCCCTCCATCACCCCTACCTCAACCCCACCTCCCTGACAGTTCTACCCACATCTCCTTCGCCTCACCCTGCCCTCTCCCTATCGGTCCCCACCTCACCCCCACACACACCCTGCTCTCCCTACCTCATCCCACCCCTCCCTCACGGCCAGCTGCTGTCAAAACACCTTCAAATTATACATCCTAGTCAAGTCGTTCGCGGCCTCAAACTTGTTCGCGGCCTCAATCTATTTATATGAGATTGTGTTTGAGGGTGTGAGAGTGTATGTGAGTGTATGTGAGTGTTTGTGTGCATGTGTGTGAGTATGTTTGAGTGTGTATGTGTGTGAGTGTGAGTGTATGTGTGTGAGCGTGTGTGTGAGCGTGTGTGAGTATATCTGAGTGTGTGCGTGTGTGTGTGAATGTGTGTGTGAGTGACTGTGAGTGTGTATGTGTGTGAGTGTCTGTATGTGTGTGTGAGTGTGTGTGAGTATATCTGAGTGTGTGCGCGTGTGTGTGACTGTGTGTGAGTGAGTGTGAGGTGGGGGGGTCTGTGTGTGCATGGAGGGGGGGGGGTGGTCTGTGGGTGCATGGAGGGGTGGGGAGGAGGGGGGGGTCTGTGTGTGCATGGAGGGGGGGTTGGACTGGTTCCGGTGACCTTGAACACCCCGACCTTCACCACATCAACACCCGACATTTACCCGTATAACATTCAGTACTTCATTTGTCTACAGCCGTTTTTTCCGGCCGCCACCAGGCGCACTGCATGGCGGGATGTGTGTGGAGGTGAGGGGGTGTGAGGGTGGTGTGTGTGTGGGGGGGGGGGGATCTGGACCAGTTGTAATCACCTTATTCTTGTGAATGTTCGGGTCGCCGCCGACTCTTAGCGGCCTGTTTAATTAAAGACCTGCAGTGATTGTGCACAGAACTACTTAAGGAGCTGCAGTGATTGTGAATAGAACTACTTAAAGTGCTGCAGTGATTGTGAGTAGAACTACTTAAAGAGATGCAGTTATTGTGAATAGAACTACTTAAAGCACTGCAGTGATTGTGAACAGAACTACTTAAACAGCTGCAGTGATTGTGAATAGAACTACGTAAGGAGCTGCAGTGATTGTGAATAGAACTACTTAAAGAGCTGCAGTGATTGTGAATAGAACTACGTAAGGAGCTGCAGTGATTGTGAATAGAACTACTTAAAGCACTGCAGTGATTGTGAACAGAACTACTTAAAGAGCTGCAGTGATTGTGAATAGAACTACGTAAGGAGCTGCAGTGATTGTGAATAGAACTACTTAAAGCACTGCAGTGATTGTGAACAGAACTACTTAAAGAGCTGCAGTGATTGCGATTAGAACTACTTAAAGAGCTGCAGTTATTGTGAATAGAACTACTTAAATAGTTGCAGTGATTGTGCATAGAACTATTTAAAGAGCTGCAGTGATTGTGCATAGAACTACTTAAAGAGCTGCAGTGATTGTGCATATAACTACTTAAAGACCAGCTCCCACGGTTTGGTTATCACTCCATGTGTGGTGTTCCCTGTGAAGGTGGTTCCGATTGGTCTCGGTTAAATACTAGGTTAATACATCAACCTATCTGTGTATAGTATGTGTGCATTGACTGTGTGAAGAGAATGTGTGTGTGGTCTGTGTGCATAGACTGTTTGCATAGATTGTGTGCATAGACTGTTTGCATAGACTGTGTCTAAATTGTGTGCATAGATTGTGTGCACATGTATTGTACATAGCTTTTATATACATAGATTATACATATATACGTACTATATCATTTATTATCTGGATATAAATAATGGAATGTACACACATATACACTCAATGAGCACACAGTCTATACACACAATGTACACAGTCTATACACACACTGTACACACAGTCTATACACACATTATACACATATTATGTGCACACAATGTACACACAATCTATACACACAATGTACACACAGTCTATACACACAATGTACACACAGTCTATACACACAATGTATACACAGTCTATGCACACATTGTCCACACAGTTTATACCCACAATGTACACACATTCATATACACACAATGTACACACATTATATAACACACAGTCTATACACACAATGTACACACAATGTACGCACAGTCTAGGCACACAATGTATACACAGTCTAGGCACACAATGTACACCCAATCTATACACACAATGTACACATAATCTATGCACACAATGTACACACAGGCTAGGCACACAATGTATACACAGTCTGTGCACACAATGTAGACCCAATCTATACACAAAATGTACACATAATCTATGCACACCCTGTACACCCAATCTATACACACAATGTATACACATTCTATGCACACAATGTACACCCAATCATTACACACAATGTACACACAATCTATACACGCAATGTACACACAGTATATGCACACAATGTATACACAGTCTATGCACACAATGTACACCCAATCTATACACACAATGTACACATAATCTATACACACACTGTACACACAATCTATACACACAATGTACGCACAGTATATACACACAATGTACACAGTCTATACACACAGTCCACACACACACACCCAGTGCGCACAAGCTGACCGCGTGCAGCGCCCTCTACACACGGTGCGAGTTTCACGTAAAAGACGTCAGAGGGCGCGCTTACAGTTATTTATTACACCCACCCCACCCACCCCCACGCACACCCACCTCATCCCCACCCCTCAGCTTATTTCAAATTTCATTGCTCAAACGGCCAAGTGGGGTAGAGAGTTGTTGCGCGGCAGTGTGTGCGTGTGTGAGGAGAGATGGGGGGAGGGGTGCACAGAATGGGGGCTTGTGGCAAGGGGGTGCAGAGGAGGGGGGGGGGGAGTTCCCTGGACCAAAAACGCGCGCGAATCGCGTCGTACGCGCGCGTTTTTGCGCGGCGAGGTTCGCGCGTCGCACGGCTCGCTGTTTTAGCGGTACCATACAGGAAACACTTCCACTCTGCGCCTGCGCACAAAGAAAAAAGGACAGTTACGCTCGCCCCATCCATCTGCATGGGTTCCCCCTCCCCCCTCTCTCCCCTCCCCCGTCTCTCCCCTCCCCCTCTCTCCCAATCCCGCCTCTACCCCCCCCCCCCATCCTCCACCTCTTTCCCCCTCCTCTATCCCCTCCCACTCTCTCCCTCCCCTCTCACTCCCCTCTCTCCCGCCCTCACCCTGTTTTGCCCTCTCTCCCGTACCCCCCCCTGTCTCCCTTACCCCTCCCCCTCTCTCCCCTCTACCCAGCTCTCCCCTCTCTCCCACTTTCTGCCACTCCCCCTCTCTTCCCTTTCCGCTCTTTCGGCTTCCTTCCTCTCCCCCTCCCCTCTACCCCCTACCCTCTATTCCTTTCTGTCCTACTCCCCCATATCTTCGCTGCCCTCCTCTCCCTGTCTTCCCCTCCCCCTCTTCTCCCGCTCTTCCCCTTCCCCTCTCCCCCTTCCCCGTTCCCCCTACTCCTACCCTCTCTTCCTTTCTCTCCTACTCCCCCATATCTCCGCTGACCCCCCTCTCCCTATCTTCTCCTCCCGCTGTTTCCACTTCCTGCTCCCCCTCTCCACCTTCCCCTCTCCCCCTACCCCTACCCTCTCTTCCTTTCTCTCCTACTCCTCCCTATGTCCCCTGTCCTTATCTCCCTGTCTTCCCCCTCTCTTCCCATCCCCCTCTCCCCCTCCCCATCTCCCCCTCCCCCCTACCCTCTTTTCCTTTCTCTCCTACTCCCCCCTATCTCCCCTGTCCCTATCTCCCTGTCTTCCCCTCCCCCTCTCTTCCCCTCCCCCTCCTCCCGCTCTCCCCCCCCCCCACCCCCTCCCCATCTCTCGCCCCCCCCCACCTCCCCGATCCCAGCCGCTCTATCCACCTCTTACCTCTTTTTACATGTGAGAAACATATTCAATATGGCTACTTTCCATCGGGCATTTGGCGCGCGCACTCGCGCACACACTCACACACACTCAGACACACGCTCAGATACACTCAAGTCTCGTTCTCACAGTACTCAAAAGGACACATTCAAAACCACTCACACTCACACACGCTCACACGCACTCAGTCTCAAAACACTCAAACGCGCGCGCACACACTCACACACAGACACATACAGAGGCGAATTCTGCGAGAGTGAAGTTGGTGCATTTTAAGTTAATTGTTTTTAAGTTGAGTTCTACGGAGGAGAGGTAATGTGTGTGTGTGGGGGGGGGTGTGTGAGTGTTTGTGTGTGTGGGGGGTGGTGTTTGGGTGTGTGAGTGTTTGGGTATGCGCGTGTGTGGGTGTTTGTGTGTGTGGGTGTATGGGTGTCTGGGAGTGTGGGTGTGTGAGTGTTTGGGTGTTAGGGTGAGTGTGTGGGTGTGTGGGTGTGTGGGTGTTTGGGTGTGTTGGTGTGTGGGTGTGTGAGTGTGCGGGTGTGCGGGTGTGTGAGTGTTTGGGTGTGCTCGTGTGTGGGTGTTTGTGTGTGTGGGTGTGTGGGTGTGTGAGTGTTTGGGCGTTAGGGTGTGTGGGTGTGTGGGTGTGTGGGTGTGTGGGTGTTTGGGTGTTTGGGTGGGTGTTTGGGTGTGTGTATGGGTGGGTGTGTGTGAGTGTTTTGGTGTGTGCGTGTGTGGGTGTTTGTGTGTGGGGGTGTTTGTGTGGGTGTGTGGGTGTGTGTCTGTGGGTGTGTGGGTGTGTGAGTGTTTGGGCGTTAGGGTGTGTGGGTGTGTGGGTGTGTGGGTGTGTGGGTGTTTGGGTGTTTGGGTGGGTCTTTGGGTGTGTGTATGGGTGGGTGGGTGTGTGAGTGTTTGGGTGTGTGCGTGTGTGGGTGTTTGTGTGTGGGGGTGTTTGTGTGGGTGTGTGGGTGTGTGTCTGTGGGTGTGTGGGTGTGTGAGTGTTTGGGTGTTAGGGTGTGTGGGTGCGTGGGTGTTTCGGTGGTTGGTGGGTGTCTAGGTGTTTGGGTGGGTGTATGGGTGTGTGGGTGTGTGGGTGTGTTGCCGTCTCACATTATCGTCCTGTATGCATCACGCTGAGTGTATAGTTTTAACATGTCTCACCTTCCTCCATCTCTATATGTATGTATATATACAGTATCACCTCGCCTCCCATAACTGTGCATGTGTGGTGATATTTATGTATGCAGATATATACATTTATATATATGAGACTGTCTCAAAAGGTGCTAAGCAATATGGGACAAAACTGTGTCCATTGTAACGATCAACATACTATCTGCTTATGCATTTGCTCAGAATAAACTGATTTGTTTTTTACATAGTGTTTAATAATCCCAATAGAATACATATTGATTTATCTATATATATATATTCATATATATATATATATATATATATATATGAAGTGGTACACATGAATGTATATATATGCTGTATAAGAATTATACGACTATAATAACCTGGAATATGCCTCCTTTCCCTCATCACTCACTAAGCTCCATGGACTGATGGAGTCTGTCATAGTCATCCACTGCCTCAGCCTCCCCAACCCTAGCTGCGATGGTGGCGCCACCACCCCTGCACACTGTAACCACCACTCACTGTACCGCTGAACTGTTGATCACTACGCGGGTAATAATAGCAAAGCTAGAGTAAAACCGAGCGTGAAAAACAGCTAGAACCCCCTTTAAAGTTGGATATATAATCACATAATATGGTTTTCCATCCGAAAGCCTTTGATCAGTGAAAGAAAGAAGGAATGGAGAAGGGAAGGAAAGGTAGAACAAAGCTTTGAAATAAAAAAGTATTAATAAAGAGAAAAGGCTATTTAAAAAAAAACATCTTTGAGTGGCGGTATCACGTATGCTTAAGTCGACATATCAGACTTGTATGGATAGAACCTAGGGGGAGGGGGAGGGGAGGAGGGAGGGGGAGGTGGGCGGGGAGAGGGGAGGGAGGAGGGGGAGGGGGGAAGGGAGAGGAGGGAGGAGGAGGGAAAAAGTCAATTTAAACTGCGCATGCTCTCTTTGTTGGTTGCGAACCAACCTACCTGTGCGACGTGCCACGCGCATGCGCGGCCGAGCACTCCTCCCTCACCTCTGATCTGATGACGCAATCACCCCCGTCCGCGCCCATACACACCCACAAGGGCCACACACACCTACACACACACACCCTACCCCGTGCCCCATCCTATCATCATGTTCTGTTATAACCCTCCCTCCGCCCCTTCTACCTCCACCCCCCCCCCACACACACTCTATAGCACCCTAGTGTTACATCACCTTAGCACCCCTCCCTCCCACCATAATCACCTCTCCCTCCCACCCACCCACCCCCAACCCCACCTTCTCACCAGACATGGTAGCCAAGTCGGGTATGGGCACTGACTTCCCTTGCAGAAGGTTTGGCGTTTGAGTCGCAGCCGAGTCAAGTAAATGACTTACACAATTTTTACTTGTCGCTAACGAGCCTGGCGCTCGGCATTAATAGGATAGGACAAGGACTGATCAGCACGGTATCAGGATAATGTGACTGTATGGGAAATCAGGTCATGGTGCTTGGCAGCCTGGTCTGTCAGTGAGGCAGCACTATACAATTGTAATAAGTGTGCACTGTCACAAGTCGCTACCCCTCCGGATATGACCTTAAATGTTGCTAGGATGTAAAGCAACAATAACACAAACAAAACCAAAACCACATATAATCACCCCCTCCTAGCACCTACCCACAACCCCCAACACCTTTGCTCAGCATCAATCCTCACCTCTCCGCTACCCCCCCCCCCCACCACCTCCCCTCCACTCACCCCCACCAACGCCCAACGCCCAACTACCCCTCCTCCCCCCCCCCAGTCACCTCGCCATACCCCAAGCACCCCCCCCCCCTCCACCTCAGATGCTTTACATTATTCCTGATTACTGCCTCTACCCAAATACACATATCCTAGACCACCCACACCCCCCACCTCACACCCCCACCTCACACCCCACCCCCACACACTCCACACACCACCCTGGACGGAATCTCAGACCAGCAGATCCATGCCTGCAGTGATATTACACACTCCCTCTCCCTGGATCAGGTTTTTTTTCCCCCTGCACCTCACACCTTTATTTTCATCCTTTTGTCTCTCTTTCTGCAAGGCCACGTTCCACCCCCCTACTCTCTGATCCCATTTCTTTCTTTCCCAAAGCCAACATCATATATATATATATATATATATATATATAATATATATGTTATATATATATATATATTTTTATATGAAATAGTAGTTTTTTTGGCATCGACTTTGAATGAGTTGAAACAGCATAGCTGCAATTGTACACCATCAAAGACATGCTACGGCGGGATGGGAGAGGGGGAGGGGGAGGGGAGGTAGGAGGGTGAGGATGGGAAGGTGGGAGGGTGGGTGGGAGGGGAGGGGGGAGTGCAGACGGGGGGGGGGGGAGGGATGGCTGTTTTGGTATTGTTTTTCCACAGATTCCTTTCTGATTGTAGGCGTGGTTTGCTTCAAGCAAGACTTTTCGTTTTCTTCCTGGAATTAATTTTATCTTTTATTTCAATGGTCGAGTGACTTTGGTGCATTCGCTTTTATAGCCCAACACACCCATCCCTCTCTGGAAGTCTCATAAGTATAAATAAAGAATTGTAAAGGCTGAATTAATCATGTACTGCACTGAGAGTGCGTGTAGCTAGGCGACACCTCGGACAAAGTGTCTATATTATTTGTGATACTACCTGCACAAATATAATGACTGTACCATAATTGATTTTGTTTTCAATGTTAGCTTCTTTAAATAATAATAATAATAAAATGATTGACAGAATCTTAATGCTACAAAGTCCGATGTTGTTGAGTGTCGTCTGCTATTTCTCTTGTAATAATATAAATTAGGTTCATTGTTTTAAGCCTGGTACACACCTCCCGTATACGATTCACGCGCTAAAACTGACTGACTGACGGGACCGGTCAGAACCCGACCCATCCCATTTCCTGACTAAAACTGCCCGATTCATTTTTCTAATCTTATAAAACCCGGTACCCACCTCCCGTATAAAACCTAAAACTGAATTTTAAGTTGTGAATCGGAAGGCTCTGGTGTGATAGGGGGTCACACACCTAAAGACTGAAACCGACTCAAACTCAAACTTAGTCGTGAAACGGGCAGTTTTAGGTTTTATACGGGAGGTGTGTGCCGGGCATTAAAGTTGCATAGTCCAAGGTGGTTTCCTGTTGTGTTAGTTTCAGTCATTATTTGAGATAAATATGTTAGGTTGAGTCTCGTCATCTTTTCAACTTCACTTTCAAGTAACTTCGATTATAAATGGCTAACTTTGGAGATATTTTAAGTGAAAACATGCCAAATTAATTTTAGCAACCACAATCATCAAAATGCTGACCTTATAGATTAGACTTGAGTTTCTGTGATGTAAAACGCATTATGCGAGTATAAAGGCGCGGAAGGGAATTATTTATTATATTATATGTTATTAGTCTGTACTATGCCTCATTGACTCCACCCATGTGACTGGTGGCGCCTCCATCGGTCTTCCTCGTCACTAACGGATGCGCCACATTGTCAGTCGCATCGGAGATACGTATTATTAGTATATATATAATCGGCACTGGACACCTCATGAGGATGTCATCAGACAGACTACCAAAGAAGACCCTCTACTCTCAACTGTCTTCTGGTTACAGAAAGAGAGTGCACCCTCATCTCCGGTTCAAGGATACCATCAAGAGAAACCTGAGAGACATTAAGACCGACTCATGGACATCACTCTCACAGCAGAGAGCTAAATGGAGAGCGGCAGTCAAATAATGAAAGCAGTCTTTGTCGCATTGTGACCGACAGACTGATGATGATATTATCGGCATGTATTTATCCATATATAAACATACATGTGGCGTATCAATTTTCCCACTCATCATTACAATGTGAGAAGGAGAAACAACAACAAAGAAGTGAAAATGTAAATAAATGAATTTGCAGTGAAATCCAAGATGGCAAAATCTAAGGTCATAGCAGGACAGGCACCAACTTGTGACAGTGCACACTCATGGCAAATTTATAGTTCTGCCTCAGTAGGAAATCAGGCCACCGACACCATGACCTGATATCCCACTCAGGCACATGATCTTGACACAGAGCCAACCAGTCCTTGCCATATCCTAGTAATGCCAAGCACCAGGCTAGGAAGTGTCAAGTATCAATTTTATACGTCATTGGTTTGACTCGACCGGGAACCAAAGTCCCGACATTCCGCACGCGAGGCCAGCGCTCTACAGATTCGGTCACCATTCACGGTGAAACCAAAAGAAGACGAGGGCTCAGGGCAAGGCCACACTGTAAGTCATGTGACAGGTGAGTGTGTGTATCACTACAACGCGCACATCATTGTGGGAACATATCGAGCGGAGTTGGACTTAAAGAAGGTACATTTTAGACCCAGTTGTTAAGACTCCTCGCGACCAGACATGATGGCCGAATGAGTTGAGCGTCCGTCTCTCGTGTTGGTAGATGGTGGGATTCAAACCACTGGTTCGAATCCCACACACACCCATAACCCTGAGACATGCCCCACACACACATCCCATGTACCCCCCCCCCCTTTCACACCCACCCATCCACATGTCTTGTTCCTTGTGTTCCACACAAATCACGGGGACTGACTATTCCTTGGGTGTAGTGAGCGGATTGCTGGGTTACTGATGCCCATGCCTGGATGTGACCCCCTCCCCGCCCCACAACCCCCCTCTCTCCCACCTCCCCTCCCCCCACAACCCCCCTCTCTCCCACCTCCCCTCTCTCCACAAACCCCCTCTCTCCCCCCTCACCCTTCCCCTCTCTCCACAAACCCCCTCTCTCCCCCCTCACCCTTCCCCTTTCCCCCACAAACCCCCTCTCTCCCACCCTCACCCTTCCCCTCTCCCCCACAACACCCTCTCTCCCACCTCCCCTCTCTCCACAAACCCCCTCTCTCCCCCCGTCACCCTTCCCCTTTCCCCCACAAACCCCCTCTCTCCCCCCTCACCCTTCCCCGTCTCCCCCACAACACCCCCTATCTCCCCCTCACCCTCCCCTCTCCCCCACAACCCCCTCTCCCCCCTCACCCTTCCCCTCTCCCCCACAAACCCCCTCTCTCCCCCCTCACCCTTCCCCTCTCCCCACAAACCCCTCTCTCCCCCCTCACCCTTCCCCTCTCCCCCACAACACCCCTATCTCCCCCCTCACCCTTCCCCTCTCCCCCACAAACCCCCTCTCCCCCCCTCACCCTTCCCCTCTCCCCCACAAACCCCCTCTCTCCCACCTCCCCTCTCTCCACATACCCCCTCTCCGCCCCCCTCACCCTTCCCCTCTGCCCCACAAACCTCCTCTCTCCCCCCTCACCCTTCCCCTCTCCCCCACAAACCCCCTCCTCTCCCCCCCTCACCCTTCCCCTCTCCCCCACAACACCCTCTCTCCCACCTCCCCTCTCCCACAAACCCCCTCTCTCCCCCCTCACCCTTCCCCTTTCCCCCACAACACCCCCTATCTCCCCCCTCACCCTTCCCCTCTCCCCCACAAACCCCCTCTCTTCCCCCCTCACCCTTCCCCTTTCCCCCACAACACCCCCTATCTCCCCCCTCACCCTTCCCCTCTCCCCACAAACCCCCTCTCTCTCCCCCCTCACCCTTTCCCCTCTCCCCCACAACACCCTCTCTCCCACCTCCCCTCTCTCCACAAACCCCCCTCTCTCCCCCCTCACCCTTCCCCTCTCCCCACAAACCCCCTCCCCCCCCCTCACCCTTCCCCTCTCCCCCACAACACCCTGTCCCCCACAGCACCCTCTCTCCCCTCTCCCCCACAATCCACCCTCCGCCTTCTCCTCCCCCACCCACCCCAACACCCCCCTCCCTCCCTCCTTCTAAAATCCCCACTCCGAAGGCTCATTGCTCACATCTATTTAAACGTAGATTATTCAGAAATACGTCGGTTCCTTATCGCACTAATGCATGTTATTGTTTTGCAGGCATTGTTGGAGCGGCGAGGTCTACAGTTACCTCGCTTTAAAAAGAAAAAAACACCAACCCCACACACCCACACACACCCACACCCACGCCACCAGCCGTAACGCACAGGGCCCGGATGTAGTATTGCTATTGCGTCATCAAATGGCCTTGATTTCGCTAATACAAAAACAAAATAAAAATAATAATAATGCTAAAAGGAAAAGGGGAAGGTATAATAATAAAACAAAATAATATTAAAAAATAATAAACCTGGGGTGGAGTAGGAGGGAGGGGGGGGGGGTATTTAACCACCCTAGTCCTGAGTAATGGTCGCCGGGAACGATCACAGAAGACGAGGGGTGGTGGCTGGAGGAGGGAGAAAGAGGGGGGGGGAGTTTGTGGGGGCTGAGGGTTTTGTGGGGGTTGGGGGGGGGGGGGGGGGGCTTGGGTTGAAGTGTATATAATAGGGGTAATGGTTAGAGGCTGAGGATGCCCACCTGCCCAGCTGTAGGGGTCATATTTAATTAACCTGGTGTGTATTAACGTACGTGAGTGGGTGTGTGGGATGAGGGGGTCGGTTTGAACAAACTGTTGTTTTAAACGTCTAACTTTTGTGATATTTGAAGTGAAAACATGATAATTTTGAAAAGCTAGTCACAATTTGGAGAAGATATGCTTCAGCATTAGCATCTTCCATTGAAATGATATATGTATGTTCTTATATGTAGCCAAAAATGTTTAAATTTGCATAGTCCGATGGTGTTGAGTTTCTGTAATTTTTCTGAGATACATAGATTAACCTGATCATTATAATCGGCCTTACTTTACCTTCAAGTCCTGTTTATTTTAAACAGTTATGTTTTGAGATATTTGAAGTGCAAACATGTCAATTTAGTTTCGGTAAGCTTGCCACAATTCTGACACCATAGGCTTTCGCAGTAACAGGTTCGAATTAAATTGGCTCAGTGCTCCCTTCTATGTGCCAACAAATGCTTAATAAGTGCATCAGTATCTAAGTTAGATATGTAGAATCAATTCCAGATAATTGTTTTGGTTTTGGAAATTTGATGTTTCATCGGACTATGCAGCTTTAATAAGTGCGTATTTATTTTAGTTAGATATGTAGAACCAAATTTCGATTAGTTTTTTTTGCCTTTGAAATGTTGACGCTTTCATCTGACTAGGTAACTTTAAAGCTACCCAATCCGACGAAGAGTCAAATTTTTCAAAACAAAATGCTCTATAAATGTGATTCTAGATAATTATCTAACTTAGATACTGATACACTTATTAAAGGGGCTGTCACATTAGGTTTTTTTGCGGGAGCGTATGGCGGCATAGGCGCGTTACGTCATATACGTCGGCATACGCCGAATACGCTACTCATACGCTACGCATATGCTACTCATACGCTACTCATACGGCACCAGATGCCGCCAGATGCCGGCTTATGTGAAGCGTATGAGGCATACGCCGCCATACGCTTTCATAAATCCGTCCGTCCAAATTTTGTTGTGCATGCTCAAAAAAACTCGACCTATGAGGGCGTATGGCCCATACTGTCAAAAAATGTGACAGCACGCTCCCATACGCTCCTCATACGCTCCTCGTACGCTCCTCGTAGGTTCCACATACGCTCAAAACCACCCGAAAGGTCACCAAATGTCATCATAGGCCGGCACGCGCAGGACCTATGTAGGTTTTCAATACGCTCCCGCCATACACCGTAATGTGACAGGGCCTTAAGCATTTGTTGCCACATAGAAGGGAATATTGACTCAACATACGAGAACGTGTTACTGCAGAAGTTTATGGTGTCAGAATTGTGGCATGCTCGCCAAAATTAATTTGGCATGATTCCACTTCAAATATATCCAAGGTTAGCCATTTAAAATAAAAGTCACTTCAAAACTAAAGTAAGCAAGATCATAACAATCCAGTTAATATATCCATCCCCGAAAAATGACTCAAACTGAAAACCAATCGGTCTATGCCACTTTAAGAGGCTGGAGACAGTCGCTTTAAGATGTCAGTGGAATGCGATTAGAAGATGGCGGAGATGAGGGGTGGAGGGAGGAGTGGGGAGGCCTGTGGGGGGGGGGAGTGGGGGGTATTGGTGATAACATTGTTATTATCACACCACCCCATCGACCTCCTCTCATCAGGTGGTTGCCGCCGTCTCCTCCCTACCGCCTCCCGGCACCCTCCCGCCGGAACCCCGGGCAGCGGGCCCGGCATCCCGCTACTCTCAACCCACTCCCCCTCTCCATCACCCCCCCCCCCGACACACACACACTCCCGCACACACACACTTACTGTCTCACGCACCGCCCTCGAACCCACATTCCCACAACCCACATTCCCACAACCCTCATTCCCACAACCCTCATTCCAACAAGCCTATTCCCACAACCCTCATTCCCACAACCCTCATTCCCACAACCCACATTCCCACACCCCACATTCCCACAACCAACATTCCCACAACCCACATTCCCACAACCCACATTCCCACAACCCTCATTCCCACAACCCTCATTCCAACAAGTCCATTCCCACAACCCTCATTCCCACAACCCTCATTCCAACAAGCCCATTCCCACAGCCCTCATTCCAACAAGCCCATTCCCACAACCCTCATTCCCACAACCCTCATTCCAACAAGCCCATTCCCACAACCCTCATTCACACAACCCTCATTCCCACAACCACCTTCCCGCAACCCTCAGTTCCACAACCCTCATTCCCACAACCCACATTTCTACAACCCTCATTCCCACAACCCACATTCCCACAACCCTCATTCACACAACCCATATTTCCACAACCCTCATTCCAACAACCCACATTCCCACAACCCTCATTCACACAACCCTCATTCCCACAACCCTCATTCCCACAACCCTCATTCCCACAACCCTCATTCACACAACCCACATTCCCACAACCCTCATTCACACAACCCACATTCCCACAACCCTCATTCCCACAACCCACATTTCTACAACCCTCATTCCCACAACCCTCATTCCCACAACCCTCATTCCCACAACCCTCATTCCCACACCCCCCATTCCCATACCCTCATTCCAACAACCCACATTCCCACAACCCTCATTCACACAACCCTCATTCCCACAACCCTCATTCCCACAACCCTCATTCACACAACCCACATTCCCACAACCCTCATTCCCACAACCACAGTCCCACAACCCTCATTCCCACAACCCTCATTCCCACAACCCTCATTCCCACAACCCTCATTCCCACAACACTCGTTCCTACAACCCTCATTCAAACAACCCACATGCCCACAACCCACATTCCTACAACCCTCATTCCTCAACCTTCATACCCACAACCCTCATTCCCACACCCCCCATTCCCACAAGCCTCATTCACACAACCCTCATTCCCACAACCCTCATTCCCACAACCCTCATTCCCACAACCCTCATTCCCACAACCCTCACAGCCCGTTCCTATATAGCCCAATTCACATAACCACACATTTCCCATACCTACACCCCTACTGTTACTGTTACTGAAGTGCACTGACCTCCCCAGGTCAAAAATATGCCACAGGCGCATTTAGGCATAGGAAAGTCGATTGCATCAGGGGGCCTAGATAGACTAATTGTTAGGATACTATCGATAGTATGCAGGTATTGCAATACCTCAGGGAGTTGCAATACCTCAGGGAGTTTGACGCCCCTGCCCTGCAGAGTTGTAAACCACTGCCTTGTGGTACAGGTTGTTGACAGAACCGAAGGCTAAGGGAGCAAACCCTGAACAGAAAACCATGTCACTGTGGCAGCATTAAGGGCGTTTGATGTATGGAACTCCCAACATCTCCTGACCAGCCACTGCAAGGACAAATAGTTTTGTGCCTGTCTGGACATGTTCTTGCCGATGTGAAACCTCTATTTGCTCCCCGAGAGAATGCCGCTGGTAACTTGCAAAAGCCAGCAGCACTTCAACACTTTTGCAGGCAGCTTTCATGAAATGTACAACCGCACATCACTCTCACAGCAGAGAGCTAAATGGAGAGCGGCAGTCAAGTAATGAAAGCAGTCTTTGTCGCATCTCGACCGACAGCATGATGATGATGATGACTATCCCTAGAATGGCAGACTTGTTGGTTCGAGTCCGACCCACTCTGGCGCAATATTTCCCTTACTTTGCAAAAGATAAACTCACAACATTGGGGGCCATGACCAGGATTATGTACATTGTTTGTTGTTGTTTTACGTCCTAGCAACATCTAAGGACTGGTTGGCTCGGTGTCAGGATAATGTAACTGAGTGGGATATCGGGTCATATTGCTGGTGGCCTGATCTCCCAGTGGGGCAGCACTATAAAATTACCATGAGTGTGCACTGTCAGTGTCAGAAGTCGGTTCCCCTCTTGATGTGACCATAGATGTTGCCAGGATTTAAAACTCCAACAACCACCCACCACCCACCACCCGACACCTTCACACCGCAGCTAGTGGCCCCCTCTGGTGGTGTCGTTACAATGAGCTTCACCCCTTAAATCCTCCCCCCCCCCACACCTACACACACACACACACCAACTCCCCCAACCACCACCATCAGGCTTAGATTTTTTTTTTTTTTGGAGGGAGTAGACGCGGAATAATATCTCCAGTAATCTCGGCGTTTCACATTAGAATTAAAATTTTATAAACACAGTCACCCATAAACCTACGTTCTACAGAACAAAAATAGGCCGCAAAGTTCCGTCTGCCGAGTGTCGAAATGTGTGCGCAACTTTGATTGAAATTGAGGGGGTCTTCTTGGGACTGGGACTTGGTTTTAGTTGAGGTTGGCAGTTAAAGCGAAGCGCGTCATAATGCTCAGGATTCCGCAGTGGGCTCGGGCGTATTTAATATTTAAAAGTGTGATATTCGAGCTAATGCTTCATGAGGACAGTACTACTACTACTACTAATCGTGGTGCAGGTAGAGATGGGATTTCCCGTTAATAAGCCCGCCTCATACTGCGCGATATTATCTGTCTCAATGCTGTAGTAGTATTGCAGGAAGAGATGGGATTTCCCGTTAATAAGGCTGGCTCATATTGTCCGATATTGTTTGTGTTAAAGTTGTAGTAGTATTGCAGGTAGGGATGGGATTTCCCGTTAATAAGCCCGCCTCACACTGCGCGATATTATCTGTCTTTTGCTGTAGTAGTATTGCAGGAAGAGATGGGATTTCCCGTTAATAAGGCTGGCTCATATTGCCCGATATTGTTTGTGTTAAAGTTGTAGTAGTATTGCAGGTAGGGATGGGATTTCCCGTTAATAAGCCCGCCTCACACTGCGCGATATTATCTGTCTTTTGCTGTAGTAGTATTGCAGGAAGAGATGGGATTTCCCGTTAATAAGGCTGGCTCATATTGCCCGATATTGTCTGTGTTAAAGTTGTAGTAGTATTGCAGGTAAGGATGGGATTTCCCGTTAATAATCCCGCCTCACACTGCTCGATATTATCTGCGTTAAAGTTGTAGTAGTATTGCAGATAGAGATAGAATTTCCCGTTAATAAGTCCACCTCACACTGCGCGATATTATCTGTGTTAAAGTTGTAGTAGTATTGCAGGTATAGATAGGATTTCCCGTTAATAAGCCCGCCTCACACTGCGCGATATTATCTGTGTTAAAGTTGTAGTAGTATTGCAGGTATAGATAGGATTTCCCGTTAATAAGCCCGCCTCACACTGCGCGATATTATCTGTGTTAAAGTTGTAGTAGTATTGCAGGTATAGATAGGATTTCCCGTTAATAAGCCCGCCTCACACTGCGCGATATTATCTGTGTTAAAGTTGTAGTAGTATTGCAGGTATAGATAGGATTTCCCGTTAATAAGCCCGCCTCACACTGTGTGATATTATCTGTGTTAAAGTTGTAGTAGTATTGCAGATAGGGATGGGATTTCCCGTTAATAAGACCGCCTCACACTGCGTATTTGCTATAATCTACCTAACCTTAGTACTTTTATTTGTTATGGCTATCTTTGGAGATATTAGAACTGCAAACATGCACAATTAATTTAATGCGTGCATCTCAAAGCTGGTGCTACCATAATAGGCTTCAACAGTTCTGCGACATAGAATCAATGATCACCTTTCTTATTTATATTCATATAATGGGATATATAGCACATAAGTAGTCCCTTCCGAGCCAGTGCTACTAAAACAAAAAGTTGATTCCTAGTGTCGGGAGGAGTGTGATAGGCTTGGGACAATAGGAAATAATAATCAGCCTTATTTATATTCACATAATGTAATATATAGCACATATATGTATTTATTTATTAAAATGCCAAATTACGCATGTTGGCGAGTCAACATGGATAATTTAGTCGCGGGAACACTGGCACTACTTTCATGCACTACTTTCTCGACCGCACTGTTTGCTTACCTGACACTCATAGTTACTTCAGTCTTCCGTGTGAACCCGTTCCTGCTAGTCGCTTCACCCACCCACCCACCCGATCTGAATGGGTAGGGGTTGAGGGCTGCTGGGTTTGACTAGTCCTATGTTCTCGGTCTTCGGTTGCCTGACTATCAACACTGTCTAGATACTAAGCAACATTTAACCTTTATTGACTACCATTAAGGCCAACTTGATATGATACGATTCTGATATGATTTGACATTGATACCCAACAATCATCTCGAATACATTTACCTTGATCCTGACTTCCATCTCGCATAAGAGACACAATACCGATATGTTCTCCAGCCAAGATCGACCTGCCTGCAGGTTATGTTCTCCATTAAATTTTGTTATTTCCAATTACTTGTTGTCTCTATTTTGTTCACGTGCATAAATTAGGGGTCGGCAGCATGAGTCTCCTAGTGAGATACACCATGCCTATCTACTGTGCATGGTGGCCGATTCCGGAGAGTGCGGGCCTCACGTCCGGAATGTTGGGAGTTTCGTTCCCGTCAAGTCAAACCAAGGACTTAAAAAAGTATACTTGTCGCTTCCTAGCCTGGCACTCTGCATTAATAGGATAGGGCAAGGACTAGTTGGCTCAATGTCAGGATAAGGTGACTGAGTGGGATATCAGGCCATGGTGCTGGTGGCCTGATTTCCCAGTGGGGCAGCACTATAAAGTTGCCATGAGTGCACACTGTTACAAGTTGGGACACATCCTGATATGACCTTAGATGTTGCCAGGACATAAAACTCCAACAACCAACCAACCGGTATCTGATAATAATGATATTAGTAGACTGATATCCTAGTGGCGATAGTCTGAGCGTCCAGATTTGGTTCCTGGTAGGGCCTGACAGATGATGATGTTGATGCACTTGATCATAATTGTCATGGTTTAAAAGCTAAGAGGTATTCAATGAGTCAGTGTGACTCATTGTCACAATCCCTGGGACCCTGGGTTATTGGGCATGAGCAAGGGTTGGTTCGGAAAAGTCGCCATGAGTGTGCTCTGTAACAAGACAGTACCCACCCTGATATGACCTTAGAGGTTGCCAGGACGTATAACTCAACCAACCAACCCGCCGGCGGCACGGCGGTGGAGTCCCGGGGATCAGGCAGTGTCGCAAAGCAGTTACTGGCCTCTATTAGTTCCGCTACCGGCCGCGGCGTGGCGCGCCAGTCGCCGCTCACCCATGTCGACTCGCAAGCGTCCCCCCACCTCCCACCCTCCCTCCCACCCTCCCTCCTATCCGCCCCCAACCCCTCGCTCTCCCAGCACCGGTGCTGTGAGACCGGTGTGGCGGTTTAAATTCTCCGTGGGTTTAGAGTCTACGCTCGGGGTTCTGGGCTTGAGTAAAAATCTAACGGCATTTCAGCATATTCGATTAATCAACCCGGGTGAGCCGAGCGACTTTTTGATGCACAAATGTGATGTCATCGCTCCTAGCTGGGGTCGGGACTTTTTGCACATGGCACCTGTTTTTGTCAACTCCACTCGCAGTGTTCTAGTTGAATTTCTAGCAACTTGGGTGACCTGAGTCGCCTGGGTCGTGTTCATCAAATACGCACATGCGCAGAACCCCAAACGTAGATTCTAAACCCACTGAGAATCTAAACCACGACACAGGCGGACCACGCACTGCGATTGTACTCCTGGTCTCCCGGGCGGAGACTGTGTTTGCAGAAGGTAAGGCACGTGAGGGTGAGGTGGGGGGGGGGGGGGAGGGGGGGAGAGGGAGGGGGGCGGAGATGTCTATTTGAGCTGCTCTATTTGAGCCCGGTTTGGGGCCTTCAACCTCAGAAGTCACAAACTCCTCATCGGGGTGGCCTGCGAGAAGGACTAGCAACATAAAAGGTGTGTGTATAGGGTGGGACAGGGGAGAGGGGAGAGGGGGAGAGGGGGAGGGGAGGGGAAAGGGGAAAGGAAGGAGGGGGAGAGGTGAGAGGGAGAGGGGAGGAGGGAGAGGGGGAGAGGGGAGATGGGAATATGGAGGGGGAGAGGTGGAGGAGAGAAGCGGGGACTGGGGAAAGGGGAGAGGGGAGAGGGGAGAGGGTAGAAGAGGGGAAAAGGGGAAAGGGAAGAGGGAGATGTGAGAGGGTGAGAGGGGGAGGGGGAGGAGAGAGTGGGAGAGGGGAGAGGCGGAGCGGGGGAAATAGGAAAGGGCGGAGAGGTGGAGAGGGAAGGCGGGGAATGGGGAATGGGGAGAGGGGAGAGAGAGGGGAGGAGGGGAAAGGGGAAAGGCCGAAAGGGAAGGAGGGGAGAGGTGAGAGGTGAGAGGGGAGAGGGGAGAGGGGAGAGGGGAGAGGGGAGAGTGGGCCTAATAGCCCCCGTTGGCGACGAGCTGCGAGGCCGAAGCGGGAATGGCCAATGCCAGGAGCGAGGGCGCGAGGGCGCGCGTCTCGGAGCGCGGAGCGGTCTGGTTTCGTGCTTGTTCTCTATTCCCTTTTTCTCCTTATCTCGCTTCGGCTTTTGCTCTTGCTCTGTTTTGCCATTTTCTTAGTTGCGTCGGGTCTCTGCTTCTCTCTCTCTTCTTCTTCACTTTTCTCCTTTCGCTTGCTTCTTTTATCTCTGGTTGCTGTGTTTCGTTTCTCTTTGCGCTTTCCACTGTTTTCCACGTGTTTTCCATGTCGCGTTCGTCTCGCTCTCTGCTCCGGCGCTTTGCGTGTTATCTTTGCTTCGCTTTTCGTCGGTTTTCTCGGTGCACTTTTCTCTTTTCGTTTCTCTGTTCTCTTTCCTCATGTCTTACACCCACTGTTCCATGATCGCTTTTCGTCTCTGTTTGTTTTTTTGTTTTTGTTGTTTTTTTTTTTGGTTCTCTTTTTTCTCTTTTTCTCTCCCCGCCTAACCTCGTGGGTTATGAAAAAATATAAAATTGGGGGGGGGGGGGGGGGGGGGGGGGGGGGGGGGGTTTTAACCAAAAAAACCCCCCCCACAAACCCACACCAACCAACCCAAACACCACCCCCTCTTTCTTTCCATTTCAAAAAAAAAAACCCAAACCCCCCCAATCGACCCCCCCCATAGCAACCGTGACAACTCCCGCCCACGCCCACACCACCATCAAGCTCCAACCACGGGGGCCACAACCACCATAACCTAACCATACCCCGCAACCCCCTCCCCATAAAAAACAAAAACAACGAACACAACTCACCACCCAACCACCCCACCCAAACCCCCAACCACAAAAACACCACACAAACAAACACCCCTCTCCCCCCCATCAGATACCAATCCCATTAACCCCAAACCCACCACCCCACCCCAACCCCCAAACCCCCGATAACCCTTTCTTTCTGGGGTGTTTTTTCCTTGTGCTCAAATGTTTTTTTTTAAAGTTTTTTTATAATTTAACATTTATTTTTCACAGTCCAACCTCACTCAAAGTCCTTTTTTTTTAATTGTTTTTAAAAAAAAAAAAAAAACCACAATAAACCAAAAAAAAAAAAAAAAAACCCCTTCCTTTCCCCCAAAAAACCCCCCCCCCCCCCTTCCCCCACCCCCCCCCCATTTTTCCCCAAATAAAACCCCCCCCCACACACAAAGTCACTGTCTCCCCTTCTACATTCTAGTTCCCCCCCCCCCCCAAACACACACATCCACCCACCACCACCACACACCCTTCCATTCCCGTCCTAGCTTTCGAAAATTCCTGCAAAGGAAATCATTAATTTTCTTTAAATTAATGCGGTTCAAAAAGACGCGGGTAGCGATGTGTGTGTGTGTGGGGGGGGGGGGGGGTCTGGTACTGGAAGGAGTGGGGGGCGGGGGGGGGTGTGGCGGTGGGAGACTGGGGCATCTTAGGCAGACTGTATGGTGCAAAACGCCTACTTTTGGTGGTCATTGCCAAAAAGTATAACTCAGAAAGAACACCCCAAAAGACCAGGTTTCCCTGGGAAAACAGCATTCAACGGCAACCACTGCATGATGAGTGACTTGCGACAGTGTTTGTTTTGTTGTGTTTTTTGGGGGGATTTATTCATTTCTTTTCAGGTCGCAATGGTGTTGGTACTAAATACTCTTCTGTACTATCAGGAAACTAAAAATGTTGCACAAAATAATCTGAAAAAAACAAAATTAATTAAATGAAAAAATAATTAATAGTTAGATATTAAAAAATTTCAATAATTAAATATATAATATATTCCATCTTCAGCAACTGTAATGGGCACTCTCTAACTGCTGAAGGACCGGTCCCATGTGGTTGGTCGGGAGTTGGCTTCTGATGGGTGAGTGTATGTGGGGGGGGGGGGAGGGGGGGGGTGGGCGAGCGGCTCCGGGGTGTGGCGCCCCCCCCAGGAGGGGGGGGGTAACTCAACCCGAGGCCTCGCCACTTAAGTATCACCCCATCCCACCAGGCGGGCCAAACCCCAACCCTCCACCGTAGCATGCTGGGCGCGAACTACAAACTGACGGTGACAGACCGGTTGGGGTTGGTTTGTATGGATGGAGATAATAACGACCAGGCACCATCTAAGCAAAGGTAATTCAGCGTATGGGTCCCCGACTTCTAGTTGCCCTAGTTTGATGTTCAGAATAGGGGGGTTATAATTACAATATATTAAAAATCTATATAAATGATAAGTTAATTATATTTCTTTCCACTATAATATTAATAATCACATTCAACTCTTACTTCAAGGGAGAGAAGAAACCTCCCCCTCGGGCGCAATGGCACGAATCCGGGTCGTAGCCCCCCGCCGAGTGCATCGCGTGCGCGGGAAGAAAAAAAGGGGAAAAAAAACAAAAAAAGAATCGGAAGTTCAGTTCCCGGTCGAGTCAAAACAATGACAGACAAAATTGATGCATGTTACTACCTAGCTGGGCGTTCAGCAGTAATAGGATAGGGCAAGGACTGGTTAGCTCAGTGGCAGGATAATGTGGCTGAGTGGGTTATCGGGTCATGTTGCTGGCGGCCAGGTTCCCCAGCCAGGCAGCACTATAAGGTCGGCATGGGTGCACACTGTCACAAATCGAAGACAGCCAACATGTAAAAACTTAATTAATTTTAATTCATGGTCAATGTTTTGTTTTTATGTAAAATTTAAAAGGACTGCCTTTGATATTTCTGCGGTGTTTTTTCACGTTTTTGTTTACTTGTTATTCTTTACATGTTGTATTCTTTAGGGATAATGTTTTCACATTCAACTCGTAATATAGGAATGTCCCCCCTCGCCCCTCCCCCCGAAAACTCATGCACGTGTTGCTCCAGGACCGGAAGTGCCCTGTTATAGGATGCGCAGCAGGCTGCGTGCTGAGCTAAAACAGCGCCCGGAAAAGCGCTATGTGAAGAAACGATAGCGACAAATGGAGAAGCATTTACCCCCAAAAAAAGGGAAAAAAGGAAAGAACAAAAAAAGGAAGATTGAGAATGAGATGGCGGCGGGGGAGGAGGTGGGAGGGATGGGGAGGGATGGGGAGGAGGGAAGACAACCAATGATTATGTCCCTCTGAACCAGCCATATAATCGGTTGCAGAACCTGCTGAAGACAGACGAGGCTTGAGCGATAATTGATTAGGCGACAACGTTGAAAGATTCGCGCCCATTTTTGTTTTCCGATGAGTTTAATGGGAAAAAAAAAGAGTATTATTTATTTATATTTTTATCTTATTGTTATTTTTCTGGGGTTTTCTTTTGGGGCATGTGAGCCTGGAGAGAGACGCTGCTGCAACTTGCAAGGGGGAAATAACAATCAACATCATCCAATTGTGCTGCAGTTGCGTTGATTTGCGCTGCATTGCGTTGCTTTGCATGACGTTGCATTGCTTTGCATTGCGCTGCTTTGCATGACTTTTGTTGCTTTGCATTGTATTGCTTTGCGTTGCTTTGCATGACTTTGCGTTGCTTTGCATTGCGTTGCATTGCGTTGCCTTGCGTCGCTTTGCATTGCTTTAGGTTGATTTGTGTTGATTTGCATTATTTTGCATCAGTTTGCGTTGCTCTGCATTGCTTAGAGTTGCTTTGCGTTGCTTTGCGTTGCTTTTCGTTGCATTGCGTTGCTTTGCATTGCTTTGCGTTGCTTTGCGTTGCTTTGCGTTGCTCTGTGTTGCGTTGCTTTACATTGATTTCTGTTGTTTTGCGTTGCGTTATTTTACGTTATTTTGCGTTGTTTTGCGTTATTTTGCATTGCTTTGTGTTGTGTTGCGTTGCTTTGCGTTGCGTTACATTGCTTTACAGTGATTTCCATAGTGTTGCGTTGCTTTGCGTTATTTTGCGTTGTTTTGCATTATTTTGCGCTATTTCGCATTGCTTTGCGTAATTTGGCGTCGTTTTGCATTATTTTGCGTTATTTTGCGTCGCGTTGCATTATTTAGCGTTATTCTTGCATTGATTTGCGTCTTTTTGCGTTGCTTTGCGTTGCTTTGCGTTGCTTTACATTGATTTGCGTTGCTGTGCGTTGATTTGCGTTATGCTGCATTACTTTGCGTTGATTTGCGTTGTTTTGCGCTGTTTTGTGTTGTTTTGCGCATGTTCACCTCAACACTGAGCTGCGTGCAAGAGAACAGGAAAGTCAATAGCGTGGATAAGAGTAAGACGTATGTACTACGTATGTATCTATGTACGTTTGCATATAATTGTATGATTGTATGTTTGCATGATAGTATTTTTTGCATTGTGATAGTGTGCACTCATGGTGACTTTATAGTGCTGCCCCAGTGGGAAACCAGGCCACCAGCACCATGACCTGATTTCCCACTCAGTCACATTATCCTGATACTGAATAAACCAATCCTTGCGCTATCCTATTAATACCGAGCAGTAGGTTTCGTAGTAACAAGTATAAATTTTGTAAGCCATTGCTTTGACTCGACCAGAGTTCTAACCCATGACCTTCCACAAGGGAAGTCAGTCAGCGCTGTTACCGATTCAGCCACCACATCCATTCTGGGTTTTGTGCGCGTATTAAAGTTGCATAGTCCGATGCTTTTGAATTTCTGTATTTTTTCTGAGATAAATATAATAGATCGATCACTAGTATCTCCTTTACATTAGTTCAAAGTTACTTTTATTGTAAATGGTAAACCTTTGAGATATTTTGAGTGCAAACATGGAAAATTAGTTTTGGCAAGCCTGCCAAAAATTCTGACACCATAGACTTCTGCAGTAACAGGTTCTGGTAAATTGACTCAGTATTGCCTTCTATGCAGAAACAAAAACTTAATAAGTGCATCAGTATCTAAGTTAGATATGTAAAATCAAATCTAGATAATTGGTTTGGTTTTGAAAATTTGATATTTCATCGCACTATGCAACTACTTGTTGCGAAAGCGCCATGGTGCTTCGTCGGAATTGCAGGCGTACCCAAGCAAAACCTACAAGACTTAATCGCAGGCTCCTCCAGTCCCCACCCCCTCTCCACCCCCCCCCTCACTTACATCCCACTACCCATCCAAGCAACACACACACAAATACCAATTTTTTTTTAAAGAATCCAATCTCATCAATGTGTAGAATTAGTACTGCCTGCAACAGATACAAAGTAGGGTGAGATAGTGTTGGAGTCCGCTCTTTAAATAGCAAGGCCCCTTGTGTCTATTAAAATAACAGACCACCCTCAGCACAACCTGATCCTTCAGTTAGCACCTCATACGTGATGTGCATATGGCCGAGCTGATTGTGGAGTGTGTGTGGGGGGGGGGGGGGGCGGGTGAGGGGGAGACACAACGTGGGCATGAGGAGGAGAGGGGTGGTGCTTGTGTGTGAGGGTGAGGGATATAGTTGGTTGTTAGAGTTTTATGTCCTGGCAACATCTAAGGCCATATCAGGACGGGCACTGACTTGTGACAGTGTGCATTCATGGTGACTTTATAGTGTTGCCCCACTGGGAAATCAGGCCGCCAGCACAATGACCTGATATCCCACCCAGTCACATTAGCCTGTGAGTGAGCTGACCAGTCCATGTACTATCCTAGTATCCTATTAATGCCAGGCTAGGAAGCGACAAGCATCAATTTTATAAGTCATTGGTTTGACTCGACCGGGAACCAAACTGCCGATCTCCCGCACGCGAGGTCCCCGCTCTACTGATTCGGCCACTGCGCGGAAGCTCGCTGCGCATATCTGACTTCATTGTTTGTTGGGGATTGATGTCCTAGCAACATCTAAAGTCATAGACCAGACCGGGTGGCTGAATGAGTTGAGCATCTGTCTCCGGTTTTGGTAGATCGTGGGATTCGTCGAGTCAAACCAATGACTTCAAAATTGATATTTGTCGCGTTCTAGCCAGGTGCTTGGCATTATTATCTATTTTTTATTGTTTTTGCAATCATTTATTCACCAAAATATACACTTTTTTCTCCAATGATGAGGCACCGGTCTTCAAGGCATATGCATCATGGGTAATAAGGCATTGAACAATTATAATATTTACCTCCCCCCACGCCGCCCCCACCTCGCATGTCATGTGTTTGACTCGGCAGGGCATCGAACCCGCGATATATGCACATGGGAGGAAGCGGAACCTCTAACAACCCAGTCAAACATTCCTGCTTAGTTGATTGCCGGAGGGGATTGGGGTCCGGGGGAGGTTGGGGGAGAAGGGGGGAAGTTGGGGGGAGGAGTAGTAAGTTGGGGCGGGGGGGAGCGGAGAGGTTCGGGGAGGAGCGGAGGGGGTTCAACCGGAAGTCGAGAGGAGAATCAGAAGAGGCTGGTAGAATTTCATTCTGATATGAATTCACTGAGCGTGTCTAGTTGAGAGCACCCACACCCACACCCACACCCACACCCACACCCACACCCACTCCCACACCAACACCCACACCCACACCCACACCCCTCACCGCACAACCCCCCCCCCCCACACACACATCTCTACAACTGCTGTTTTTGGTATCTTTTCCTCTCCTCCCCCCCTGCCGTCAGTCCCACACATCCCCACACACACCCACACACACCCACACACACTTCCTACCGACATTACTGATGAAAGACTGGTGGTACAGCTCGACACAAAACAAGTTCCCACCACACACACACACACTCACACACACTCACACACACACGCCCATTTCCGGATAAATTAGCAACTAAAACCTCACTCTTGCCTGCATTAGCATAACTGACAGGCGGCTGTTCGTTGAGTTTTAGATTCGCTCTAAAAAGCATTCCTTCTCCCCGAATCCTTTCAGGCAATTCCCCCCCCCTCCTCCCCTTCCTCCCACCTCGCCCCCCCCTCCCCCGCTTCCTCTTTCCCCATCCCCCACCTCCAATCTCATCCTCCAGGGAGTTAGAATTGAACAATAAAAGTTTCACGACTGCGATGCCAGTGAAACTCAGCTCAGTAAAAGGTTCCTCTCCCTCCGTTTTGTATGTATTTCCTACAAATACTGGCGCCAATTGAGGCTATACAAATAGGTCAGTTAATATATAATATATAGCTAATATATCAAATATTGTGTTAAATAATATATAGTTGAATAATATATATTTAAATAATATATTTATATGTATATATATATACATATTTATATATTATATATATTATATATATTTAAATATACTATAATATATTATAATATATTATAATATATATAATATATATAATATATATACAATATATTTTATATATAATATATTATCTATATTATCTATATTATATATAATACATATATAATAACATATAATGTATACATATAATATATATTCAAATAATATATATTTAGATATAATATATATTTAAATATAATATAAATAATAAATATTTATATATAAATGCATCATATGTAGATATGCATTTGCTCGCCCTATTGTTGGGTGATGTAGTTTCGGCCCCACTCGTTTGCTGAGTTGGTTCTTTTACGTATTTGCTTATTTCATTTTCGTGTTCTTTTTGTTGTGTTTGCCACTGTCATCGAATCTTTCATATCTCCCCATTTTTCGCCCACTCGCCAGTTCTACTGTGCGACGCTCAGTGCGTGTTTTAACGGAGCTTTCTCTGAAGGCAGCACGGAGATAGATGGAGAGTGAGAGGGAGGGTGAGGGAGTGGCGATAGCGGGGAGAGGGAGAGGGGAAGGAGAGGAGAGGGACTGGGGAGGAGGTGGAGACGGCGATGGACAAGAAGATGACGAGAGAGAGAGAGAGGAGGGAGTGGGGAGGAGGGAGAGTGAACGAAAGGTGTTTGGGAGAGAGAGGTGGTGGGGTATGGGGGAGGGAGGAGAGGGAAAGGAACAGGGTTATTGAGAGGGAGAAAGGAGAAAGGAACATGGCTGTGGAGAGGGAGAGAGAAGAAAGGAACATGTCTATGGAGAGGGAGAGAAAAAAGGAACAGGGTTATGGAGAGGGAGAGATAAGAAAGGAACGTGACTATGGAGAGGGAGATATAAGAAAGGAACAGGGTTATGGAGAGGGAGAGAGAAGAAAGGAACGTGACTATGGAGAGGGAGATAGAAGAAAGGAACGTGACTATGGAGAGGGAGAGAAAAAAAGGAGCAAGGTTATGGAGAGGGAGAGAGAAGAAAGGAACAGGGTTATGGAGAGGGAGGGAGAGGAAAGGAACAGGGCTATGGAGAGGGAGAGAGGAGAAAGGAACATGGATATGGAGAGGGAGAGAGAATAAATGAACATATCTAGGGAGAGAGCAGAAAGGAACAGGACTATGGAGAGGGAGAGAAAAAAGGAACAGGGTTATGGAGAGGGAGAGAGAAGAAAGGAACATGGTTATGGAGAGGGAGGGAGAGGAAAGGAACAGGGCTATGGAGAGGGAGAGGGAGAAGGGGTGTGTGAGTGTGGGTTATGGGAGAGACATAGAGAGATGGTGTATACAGAGAGAGAGAGAGAAAGACACAGAGACAGAGAGAGGGCTGTTTGTTTGTTTGTTGTTGTTTTTCGTCCTAGCAACATCTAAGGTCATATCAGAGAGGGCAGTGAGAAAGATAGAGGTGAGGGAAGGAGGGGCCGAGTGAACAATATCTCTAATTCATTTGGCATTGTCAAGAGAGGTGAGGCGAGGTGAGGCGAGGCGAGGCGAGGCGAGGCGAGGCGAGGCGAGGCGAGGCGAGGCGAGGCGAGGCGAGGCGAGGCGAGGCGAGGGGAGGCGGGGCGGGGCGGGGCGCGTGCGAGGTTCGGTCTTCAGCTTCGCACTTCGGCAGTTCATTATTCGACTGGGTTTTACTTATTATTAAATTTGTGTTCATTTGATATGCCACAATTAGCCATCTACCGCTCTAAAGTTGTGCACCCCTCCGCCTCCTCCTCCTCCTCCACACATCCACCCCTCCTCTCCCACCCACACACCCTCCCTCTCCTCCACACACACACATACACCCCTCACCCTCCTCTACCCACCGCTCACCCTCCTCCACACACCCATCCACCCTTCACCCACCCCCCACCCCCCACCCCCCACCACTACCACCATCGCCACCCTGTCTACCTCATTCCTCTCCTCCCATATCTACACACCCACACACCCACACACACACCCACACACCCACACACACACACTCGCCCTTTTCCTCCGAATCATCGGAAAAGAATCTTTTAATATCGCGCATATTAAAGTATGCGAAATGGCAGGCAGTATCGTATTCTAAACTCGGCAATTTCACAACGTAATCTGGTTTCGCGAAGTCTCGTAGGGAAAGGATTTCTAAAAGAGAAAAAAAAGCAGAGAAAGGGAAAAGAGAAGAAGAAAAAAGAAAGAGGAAGGAAAAATTAAAGAAAACTTGGGGCGCTGCACTGCTACGACCACCACCACCACCAACACCAGCACCACCAGCACCACGACGACGACCACCACCACAACCACCACCAGCACCACCACCTCCTCCACCACACCTCCACCACCACCACCACCACCACCACCGCCTCCACCACCACCACCACCACCTCCACCACCACCAGCACCACCACCACCTCCACCACCACCACCACCACCTCCAACACCACCACCACCACCTCCGCCGCCGCCGCCGCCGCCGCCGCCACCGCCGCCACCGCCGCCGCCGCCGTCGCTTGTTTGCACCTATTTGTATTTACATTATCGGACTGCTGATGTTTATTTGATGAAAATATGAATCTGGCTCCTGAATGTTCGGAGACGGCGCCTCCTCTCTAAAACAGGTCACTCTTTAGAGAGGAGGTGGTTACGTACGCTGTGTGCCAGGTGCGGGTTGGTTGCACACTCCAACCACTGCCGCCGCAACCGTCCGCGTCGTGGTGGGCGAGAATAACTCAATCTCTACCCACCCACCATCCCTCCTTCTTTCCTTCTTTCCACCTGGCCACCCGCTCTTCCACCTTCCTCCCTCCTTCCACCCACGATCCTTCCCTCCCACCCTCCTCCTTCCCACCCACCCTCCTCCCTCCCTCCCACCCTCCTCCCTCCCCTCCACCCCCTCCCTCCTCCACCCCCCCTCCCTCCCCACCCTCCCCCCCTCCCACCTCCCCCTCCTCCCCTCCCTCCCCCCCCCCCCCCCCCCCCCCCCCCCCCCCCCCCCCCCCCCCCCCCCCCCCCCCCCTCCCCCCCCTCCCTTCCTTCTACCCTCCTCCCTCTCACTCCCCTCCCTCTTCATCCCTCCTTCCTTCCCTCCTTCCCTCCACCCCCTTCCCTCCTTCCCTCCCTCTCCTTCCCTCCTTCCACCTCCCCTCCCTCCCCTCCCCTCCTCCTCCCCCCCGTCCACCCTCCACCCCTCCCACTCTCCCCCCTTCCCTCCCCCCCACTCACACAAAACCTAACTATTAACACCTCCTTCCCCTTCACATTCCTTCCCCACCCTTCCCTCCCCCCTTCACCCTTCCCCTTCCTCATCCTCCCTATCCCACCCTTCCCTCCCTCCAAATCCCCCCTCTCCACGTTTCCCTCCCCTCTTCATCCATCTGCCGGCCTTCCACCTGCTCTTCTCCATCCTTTCTTCTTCTACTATTCCTTTTCTCCCTTACTCCTCTTCCTCATCCTCTTTCACTATTCCCTCCTTCTCCTCTTCATCCACGTGCAGCCGTCCATCCCATCCATCCAGCTACCCCTCATTTTCCTCTCCCAACTCTCCCCCCCCCCCTTCCCCTCCGTCCCTCCTTCCCCCACCCATCCCTCCCTTCCTCCTTCCTTCCCTCCTCCCTCCCCTTCCTCCCTCCATCCCTCCCTTCCTCCCTCCCTCCCTACATCCCCCCCCTCCCCTCTTCTTCCTCCCTCCTCCTCCCTCCCTCCCTCCTTCTCTCCTCCTTGCTCCCTCCTCCTCCCTCCCACCCCCCCCTCCTTCCTTCCTCCCTCCCATCCTTCCTTCCATCCCCTTCCTTCCTCCCTCCCTCCCTCCATCCCTCCCTCCTTCCTTCCTCCCGCCCTCACTCCCCTCCTACCTCCCTCCCATCCTTCCTTCCTCCCTCCCTCCTTCCTTCCCTCCTCCCGCCCTCGCTCCCTCCTTCCTCCCTCCCTATCATCCTCTCTCTCATCCCCTTCCTTCCTCCCTCCATTCCTCCCTCCCTCCTTCCTTCCTCCCGCCGCTCACTCCCTCCTTCCTCCCTCCCTCCCATCCTTCCTTCCATCCTTCCTTCCTTCCCTTCCTCGCGCCTCACCTCATCCGCAACCTTCCCACCTCCAAACCTACTTTTGAATCTGAGCCTAACAGCAACTTACCTCAACCCCATCCCTGATCCACCATCACCACCATCACCACCAGCACTACCAGCACCACCAGCACCCACTCATTCCACCTCACACCCACACACACACACACACTACCTCTAGCCAGCGACGAGATCTCAAATATGGAAGGCGAAAATGAGATAAAATGAGCGCTTTTGGGGCCTCGCGATAACTCGAAGACGCTTCTGTAACGAGAGACCCCCCATCCCCCCCACCCCCACCCACCTCCCACTCCTTTCCTCCCATCTTTGAAGGCGCAACCAACAAGAAACAGGGGCAGATTATGCTGAGCCTGGGCGACATCATTAGAAGTGGAGAGCTGGGGTGGGGAGGGTGCAGTGGCAGGCTTTGGTGGATTGTGGGGTTGGGGAGGTGTATGTGGGGGGGGGGGGGGGGCTTTTGGGTCTGTTTTTGGTGTCTGTACCCCGGTGGCCCTTTGTCGCTGCTTACGCCCAGGAGCAGGCTTTGAGCAGGTTCCCTATTGTTCTATTGTGGCGGCAGAGAGGCGGGGGAGGGTGGCGAAGGGCAGAGCAGTGTGGCGGGGGTGGGGGGAGGGCGGGTATTATAGTACTCTACCTACTCCTAGCTCTTCTGTCTCTTCTGTTGCTTCTGTCTCTTCTGTCTCTTCTGTCTCTTCTGTCGCTTTTCTGTCTCTTCTGTCTATTCTTTCTCTTCTATCTCTTATCTCCATTATCTCTAGTATCTCTATTATCTCTATTATCTCTACTATCTCTATAATCTCTCTCATCTCTCTCATCTATCTAATCTCTTATCTCTCTTATCTCTCTTATCTCTCTTATCTCTCTTATCTCTCTTATCTCTCTTATCTCTCATATCTCTTCTCTCTCCTCTTTCTCTTCTCTCTCTTCTCTGTCTTCTCTCTCCTCTCTCTCTCCTCTCCCTTCTCTCTCTGCTCTCTCTTCTGTCTCCCACTTATTCAGACATTGAACACACAGCAACACACCAGCCCTTCACTCCCTTCCTTCGCTCCATCCGAAGTTGCTCCCTCCCCCCACTACCCCCTCATTGATACCCCTCACCCCCCCCCCCCCCACACACACACACACTCACCTTACAACCATCAGAACCAACGTACTTCTTTACCCATGTACCAGCAACCAACGCCTTCTATTCAGTAAGGAGCCATAATCCCCACAACTGCTTGGTTTTGCGCGCGCGTCTATGGGGGTGTGTGGGTGTGTGTGTGTGTGTGGGTGTGTGTGGGGGGTCTCGGTGGGGGGGGGTGAGTCCCAGTGTTCCACTTGTATTTATTTGTTTCATTTATTTATTTTCCTCATTCGAGTAATTATAATTACATCAAGTTGTGTCTACTATTGGGGAAACTCTTTTTTTTTCACTACTGGAGTTCCAGCTTCGACCGACAGTGTTGTGTGTTCATGAGAATCTACTAACGCCAGATATGGCTGAATGCTACCCTGACTGCCCTGCCCCCACAACTGCGCGACCCCGGCCACGCTAAGGGACCGTTAGCGTAGGGGGTCGGTCACCTATTTATAGAGGACAACAGTTGTAGTGGTCACATGACCAACCTCCATATTCTAGGGTCGGATATTTAAATGCCCAGGACGCTGACCAGCGACCACTTGCTATCCGGACCGCACTCTGTCCACACCTCTCTCTGTCTCCTCTCCGCCGGCGTTGCTCCTCCTTGATATGTCTGAAAAGAGTTCCAGGAGGGGGAGCCTGCCGGCATTTCACTTTCTACTCTTACTCTGTCCATGTCTATGGCTCGCCAGCTGGTCACCATAGAGCAAATAGACATGGTCCTTTGACTCAACTCTCCTCATTTCTCTGTCCTAGACTCTACCCTTTTTTTTCTCCCAGGCATACTTGCTTGGCTGGGGCCCTGTACCTTCACGTTTTCTCTCGCTTTGTTCTCATTGCTGGAACCACTGCTGCGCCCATCTTTACGCCCGCCCGTTTCTTGAAACCCTTGCTGCTGTCTGCTGGATACAAGTGCTCAACTACCCCTGGACTGAAGAGATTCAGGTCCGCCCCAACACTTCGCCGTTACAACGTTGTAAAGATGTCCCCAGCTTCTACAACCACCCCTACTGAAGATTAATCTTCAACCAAAGATTGGGCCGATTTATCGGAGCCTCTCTATAATGTTGCAGTTCTGCAACCAGTAACCGTCGTAAGGCTACAAACAACCCAGTATCTATCTATCGACCAGCATCCGACCTCTCGGGAGGAGGAGGGGTAATAAAGGTATGTACTGACACTCTGATGTTTGTGGACTTCTTTCTTTTTGTTCTGAGGTTTGAGTAGAGAGAACCAACCTCATCGCAAACAGGAGGACTGTGTATGGTGGCTGAATCGGTAGAGCGGGGGCCTCGTGTGCTGGAGATCGGGAGTTTGGTTCCCGGTCGAGTCAAACTAATGACTTATAAGAATTTATACTTGTCGCTTCCTAGCCTGGCGCTCAGCATTAATAGGTTAGGGCAAAGACTGGTTTAGCTCAGTGACAGGATAATGTGACTGTGTGGGATATCAGATCATAGTGCCGGCGGTCTGATTTCCCAGTGGGCCAGCACCATAAAGTCACCATGAGTGTGCACTGTCACAAGTCAGTACCTGTCCTAATATGACCTTAGATGTTGCCAGGACATAAAACTCCATCAATCAACCAACTGACTCTCTGCTCAATTGTCGCACTAGAACGGTGTAGTTTGAGTGGCTGACTAATACTGCCTGCAGGCAACGAGTTCTGGCTTCAAAAGCTGCCAAGTTAAAACTATTTTCTGATACGTCGATTATATTGCTTCCAAGGTGTGCGTTGTAAGAAGCGATTGCCTATTCTCAGAACTTTTGAAATGTCAAATGTGCACAATAGGATATATGGGATGCATAAGGTATTATGCGAGTATAAATGTACGGGAGGGAACCTATCGTCTATACCTGTCCTACCTAATTAGCAGCCTGTACAGGTGGCGCCACAAGCGGCCCACATCTCCCCCCCCCCCACTGCTGAATACCATTTACATGAACATTGTTTGTTTTGTGGCGTTTTACACCCTGGCAACATCTAGGGTCATATCAGGACGGGTACCGACTTGTGACAGTGCACACCCACGGTGACTTTATGGTGCTGCCCCACTGGAAAAACAGGCCGGCAGCACCATGACCTGATATCCCACTTAGAGTATATATCCCCTGGTACTGAGCAAACACTAGTTCTTGCCCTATCCTATTAATGCCGAGCACCAGGCTAGGAAGTGACAAGTATATATTTGATAAGTCATTAATTTGACTCGTACGGGATTGAGGCAACGTCCTCCGGCATTGGAAGCCAGCCAGCGCTCTTACTGATCCAGCCATCTCATCACATGCCTGCTTTCTTTGTTTATTAGCCCGGATGTAGAAAATCTTTAACGATTTTACATTCCACCAGATTGATCCTGCACCTCACTTCATCGAATGCGGTTATGCGAAATTGAAAATATGGTGCTGTAATCTTGAAATAAATTAAATGCACAAATGCGTCGGTTTTGAGTTTCTGTATATATTAGGTTGGTCATTATAATCTACATTACTTCAGTCTGCAAATAACTTATACTGCAAAGGCTTAACATTGGTAATGCTTGCAGTCTTTAGATATCACCATAGTTAAACCAGGCTAACCTTTCCCATTACTGCAGAATACATAATATATAGGTATATGCATATATTTATATCATCATCATCATCATGCTGTCGGTTGCAATGCGACTAAGACTGCTTTCATTACTTGACTGCCGCTCTCCTGAGGTTGTACATTTCATGAAAGCTGCCTGCAAAAGTGTTGAAGTGCTGCTGGCTTTTGCAAGTTACCAGCGGCACTCTCTCGGGGAGCAAATAGAGGTTTCACATGGCAAGAACATGTCAAGACAGGCGCAAAACTATTTGTCCCTGCAGTGGCTGGTCGGGATATGTTGGGAGTTCCATACATCAACCGCCCTTAAGGTATATATATATATATATGTATACGCATACACGTTCGTGTACACATACACATACAAATACGCATATGCATCTGTATGTGGATGTGTATTTGCATATGCATACACATACACAGCCGCATACACATAAGCATATGCAGATGCATAAGCATATGTAGATGCATAAGCATACGCATATGCAGATGTACATGTACATGTATGTATGTGTGATGCATAGCGTATTACCCGAGTATAAAGAAATTGTTATTATTATTATTATTGTCACTGTACATTCTGTTCTGTGGCTGGTGGCACCGTCACTGGCCAAATCCTATCCACAGACACGACACAGTGTCATAATGAGTATGTCGCTGCTACCACAGGCATTCGTGTTGCATGTGTGTATATGCGTTTGTGTGCATTTGCATATATTTGCAGGTTATGTGTTTGTGTGTGTGTGCATGTGTGTTTGCATGTGATTGTATGTGTGTGCATGTGCTAGCATGTGTGTATGTGTCTGTGCATTTGCATATATGTGTAGCCTAAGTGTTTGTGTGCGTGTTTGTGTGTGTTTGCATGTGTTTGCATGTGTTTGCATGTGTTTGCATGTGGTTGTATGTGTTTGGGTGCATTTTGCATATATTTGTAGCAGATGTGTTTGTGTGCGTTTGCATGTGTGTGCATGTGGTTTCATGTGTTTGCATGTGGGTATGTGTTTGTGTGCATTTGCATAGATGTGTAAGCTGTCTTTGTGTTTGCATATGTGTTTGCATGTGTTTCCATGGGTTTGCATTTGTTATGAAGTGTTTGAATATGTTTCCATGTGTTAGCATGTGTTTTCATGTGTTTGCATGTGTGTGTATGTGTATGTGTGTGTCTGTAACTTGTCTAAGTATGTGTGTGCATAATGTACATGTATGTATGCATTTGCACGTGTTTGCATGTGTATGTGTGTGTATGTACGTGTTTGTATGTATTCATGCATAAGTATGTGTGCAATTGCATGTGCGTATGTGTATATTTGTATTTATGTGTGTTTGTATGTAGTTCTCTGTTTCTATGTGTTTCTATCTCTCTATGTGTCTATGGGTAGGTGTAGATTTAGGCGTCTGTGCATTGTTGTGGCTGCCCGTCAGTCCACGCTTCGGACGTATGTCGGACGTGTGTCGGACATGTCAGATATGTGTCAGACATGTGTCGGGCATGCACCAGACATGTTTGGGACGTGTGGTCGCGCGTGTACACACATATACGATTCAGAGTTCAGAGTCGGCCTGAGTGCAGATTAAGAATATAAGAGTTGGGTGCCTTACTCCCTTAGCCCTGCATTGTTAATCTCACAGAGTTGGCCGGAAGTGACGACTAGTGTCGCCACCTGGCGGCTCCTTTGAATATCGCCACTTACATAGTGTTTAGGGACGGCCCGGCCGCTCAGGTTGCAATCAAATGGAAAACGATAGCTGAGTAATTGCACGATGGGTGTAGTAACGCGAGATGTGGGGGGAGGCGTCCAGATGTGGAGGTGTGGGGGTGGGGGTGGGGGTGGGGGTGTGGTTAGAGAGGAGGGGGTGGAGGGGACAGCTCTGATGTGTAATTAGGGAGTTATGACAGCTGAGTGGAGTAAATAAGGTGTTTGTTGTCGAGAGTTGGTTTGAGGTCGAGGTAGAAGTGGTGTCACAATTACTTACACAATCAGATGTATATACATATATATATATATATATATATATATATATATATAGAACTTCCATAATCATTTACATATATATATATTTGATTTTGACACAACCATAATATATATATACAAAGATAAACGAATATATATATATATATACATATGTACTTATGTACATATTATATATATATATATATTTGTACATATAGATATGCATATATGTATATATATAGGTGTAAGCACATATATATATAGATATATATATATATAGTTGGTATGCAGGTATTGCAGGTATAGCAATACCTCAGGGAGTTTAACGCCCCTGCCCTGCAGAGTTGTAAACCACTGCCTTGTGGTACAGGTTCTTGATAGAACTGAAGGCTAAGGGAGCAAACCCTAAACAGAAAACCATGTCACTGTGGCAGCATTAAGCGCGGTTGATGTATGGAACTCCCAACATCTCCAGACCAGCCACTGCAGGGACAAATAGCTTTGTGCATGTCTTGACATGTTCTTGCCGGTGTGAAACCTCTATTTGCTCCCTGAGAGAGTGCCGCTGGTAACTTGCAAAAGCCAGCAGCACTTCAACACTTTTGCAGGCAGCTTTCAGCTTTCATAAAAAGCACATATGCAGGTATATATATATGAAGAGTTCAGATGCAAATCCCAGTGAATGCCAATCCAAAAACTGACTTAAAACCTTGTTTAATTTACCTGAAGGTAATTATAATTCTCACTAATTTCACATTGCTTGTGAAGAAATGGTTTTGGAGCAACAAACAAAAGAAAATAGGAATACAACAAAATTTAACCTTTTGAAGGTTTGACTGCAATATTTGCCTCAATATTCGGATAAGCATTTATGACAATTTGCGCCTGAACTCTTCATATACTGACACTGGTCTACATCCGGTGGAGGCGAGCAGGGTATGTGGAGCCACCTGTACAGTGTTGCTCTTACGGAGTATAACAAATGAAGTAATAATTAACCCTTACGTATCTTTAAACTTGCATTATTCGTTATAAATCACATATATAGCTATTTGTAAAAATATATGTGTATAGATATATATGTTCCGCAATCAAATACCCTTGCATGGATCTAATCCCCCCGTTATTTATACGCGCATAATGCATGACATAACACCTATATATAAGCCTCCCTGTGAGAGATGGTTGACTTTAATGAATAGACCGCTTTGTACTGAGTGCCACATTAAGGGTTCAAGTTCTACATGCGCAATCCTCATACAAGTGTAATTACACCTGTTGACGCAATCAAAACTATCTTTCGCACTTCACCTTTCTTTCTAAAAGAAGCATAATTAATCGCGGCGCCATTGCTGATATTGGATAGTGACTGTGCGCATGCGTTGCCTGATGGCATATATGTGTCGTCGCTGTATAGTGGGGATTGTGTTATTGCCATTAGGTCGGGTAATATTGCTAATAGATATTTGAGCGTTTTACGCAATAACGGCGGAGGCAGATGACAGTACATCAATCAGAACAAAGTTTTGGACGGGTTCACAGTTGTTCAGAAAGTAGTACAGCGGCCAATGTTGGAGTGTGTGTGTGAGTGTGCGGTGATTCCGAGGTGTGTGTTGGGGGAGTGTGTGGGTGTTGGGGGGGGGAGGAGGAAGCTGATCCTGAGGTGTGTATTGAGGGAGGGTGTGGGTGTTGGGGGGGAGGAGGAGGAAGCTGATCCTGAGGTCTGTGTTGACGGAGTGTATGTGTGGGGGGAGGGGGTAATTTCGATTTGTGTGTGTTGATGAAGTGTATGTGTGTTATGATTAGTGTGTGTGTGTTGAGAAAGAGAGTGTGGGGGCAGGGGGGTTGCAGGTACTTCCGATTTGGTTGTGTGTGTCGATGGAGTGTATGCATGTGTGTGTTGAGAGTGTGTGTATTGATGGAGTGTATGGATGTGGGTTGGGGAATAATTCTGATTTGTGTGTGTTGAGAGAGTGTGTATTGATGGAGTGTATGCATGTGTGTTGGGGACTAATTCTGATTAGTAGGTGTGGAGAGTGTATGTGTGTGGTGTGGGGTGTGTGTGTGGGAGGGGTAACTCCGATGTGTGTGTGTGTGTGTGTGTAGGGTGATGGAGTGTGTTGGGGACTGATTCCGACGTATGTCGACGGTGAGTGTATGTGTGGGGGGGTAACTTGTTTTGATGGCATCGATGTGTGTGTGTGGGGGGGGAGTAGTGGGGGAGGGGGAGGAGAGAGAGAAAGAGGCAGGTTCAGAGCGGAGTGTGGGGGGGGGGGGGGGGGGGGGGGGGGGAGAGAGACATAAGAAGTGGTGGATATGTGTATGTGGAGGGGGGTATGTGGAGGGGGTTGGGGTTGAGGTTGTTAAAATTAGGGATGGATTTTAACCAAATTAAAGTCCATGCGCAAAACTCGTAATTCAAAAGAGTAATTTGAGAAATACTTTCACATCGGCGTGAATAAAAATGGATCCAAAGAACGTTGATTAAACTCCTGATTGAAGGGAAATGCCTGCAAACCTCGGGTTCAAAGAACATATTTTGATAACAATCTTGATATCATAAGAAAGCGCCCGAACGGATGGGAGAGTATGGGGGGGGGGGCAGTGTGTGTGTGTGGGGTGGGGAGGGGGGGGGGGGGGTAGAGCTGAGCGTGGGGGAAGGGGGTGGGGGTAGCCAGGATTGGGTTTGGTTGGTGTGGGGGGGGGGGCCTCTTATTTAATTTGTATTTCCAACAATTATTTTTAACTTTTTTTTTGTTTAATACAATTTTATTTTCTGTTGTCAAATTCAATGGAGTATCAAATGAAGCGCATTAGTGAAAACTTTCATAGCTGAACCGCCACAAAAAAAGAGGAGGAGGAGGAGGAGGAGCGGGGAAAGTGACAAGGCTGGACTATAACTATGTCGGACAGCTCCCGCTGAGAAGGGGTGGTGTGCTTTGTGGGCGATGGTGGTTTTGAGGTTTTGTCATTGTGTTCTACATTGGCCATCATAGTCTACCTTACTTTAGTTTTAACTAGCTTTTAATGATATCATAATAGTAACCCAATGGTGTCACATTGATATCACAATGATATCACAATGATATGACGATTGTGGCACAATGATCCCACAATGATATTCGACATTGTTCAATGAGATCATAATGATATCACAGCGATATCACACTGATCCCAGTGATATCACAATTATATCACCATGATATTATGAGGTCACCATGATGTCACCATGATGTCACCGTGATATCAAAATGACACCACCATGACACCACCATGATAACACCATGATAACACCATGATAACACCATGATATCACCACGATATCATCATGATATCACCAGGATATCTCCAGGATATCACCAGTACATCACACGGATATCACCAGGATACCACCAGGGTACCAACATGATATCACAATGATACCACACTGATACCACAATGATATTACCATGATACCACCATGATACCACCATGACACCACCATTATATCACCACAATATCACCATGATACCACCATGATACCACCATGATACCACCATGATACCACCATGATACCACCTGACAGCAGCATGATACAACCATGCTATCACCACAATACCACCGTCATACCACTATTACATCAGTATGACATCACAATTATACTACCATGATACCACCATGATACCACCATGATACCACCATGATACCACCATGATACCACCATGATACCACCATGATATCACCATGATATCACCATGATATCACCATGATATCACGAACATCTTGCCATGATAGTTGATATCCCATGATATCCCCATGATACCCCCATGATATCACCATGATCCCACCATGATACCACCCGGACACCACCGTGATACAACCCTGACACCAGCATGATACCACCACCATGACACCACCATGATATTACGAGATATCACCCTTACATCACCATGACACCACCATGATATTACGAGATATCACCCTGACATCACCATGATAGCACCATGATACCACCAACATATTTCCATTTTAGATTATACCACCATGATACCATTAAAACACCAACGTGATACCACCATGATATCATCATGATACCACCATGATACCACCACAATATCACCATGATACCAGCATGATACCACTATGATACCAGCATGATAGCAGCATGATCCCACCGTGATACCACCATGATACCACCATGATACCACCATGATATCCCATTGATACCAATATGGCACCACTGTGATACCACAGTGATACCACCATGATACCACCATGATACCACCTTGATACCACCATGATATCACCATGATACCACCATGATACCACCACCATATCAACATGATACCAGCATGATACCACTATGATACCAGCATGATAGCAGCATGATCCCACCGTGATACCACCATGATACCACCATGATACCACCATGATATCCCCTTGATACCAATATGGCACCACTGTGATACCACAGTGATACCACCATGATACCACCATGACACCACCTTGATATCACCATGATACCACCACCATATCAACATGATACCAGCATGATACCACTATGATACCAGCATGATAGCAGCATGATACCACCATGATACCACGATGATATCCTCTTGATACCACTATGGCACCACCATGATACCACCACGCCGGGCGCGGTGGCAGAATCGGTAGAGCACAGGCCTCGCATTGGGTAGATCGGGAGTTCACGAGTTCGGTTCCCGGTCGGGTCAAACCAATGACTTAAAAATTGATACTTGTCACTTCCTAGCCTGGTGCTCGGCATTATTAGGATAGGGCAAGGGCTGGTTAGCTCAGTGTCAGGATAAAGTGACTGAGTGGGATATTGGGTCATGGTGCCAGCGGCCTGATTTCCCAGTGGGCCAGCACTATAAAATCGCCATGAGTGTGTACTGCCACAAGTCGGTACTCGCCCTGATATGAGCTTAGATGTTGCTAGGATGTAAAACAACAACAACAAAAAAAAAAACATGACACCACCATTATATCACCATGATACCACCGTGATACGACCATGACACCACCATAACACCAACCTGGCACCACCATGACAAAACCATGATATCACCACAATACCACCATGATACCACCATGTTATCACCATGACATCACCATGATACCACCATGATACCACCATGAGACCACCATGATATCACCATGATATCACCCAAATATTACCATGATAGTTAATACCACCATGATATCACCATGATATCACCCAACTATTACCATGATAGTTAATACCACAATGATACCACCATGATACCACCAACATATCACCAACATATTACCATGATAGTTGATACCACCATGATATCCCCATGATACCACTCTCTCATACACCCACACCGCTATTTGTGACCCAATACGCATCACCCAACACACATATCATTAATCCCCCAAAATACACCCTAGCAACACCACCTGTTTGTTATTCACCATGACAACGGTCGTTATGCGCTCCTTAGCCGCGGCTTCTAATGAAGCTGCCGCCTTAAGTTTATTACAACCGAGAGAGAAAAAAACTAAGACAAAAATATTTCCAACAAAAATTTAAAAAGAACAAAAACCGGAGCGGTTGACTGTACTGCGGAGCTGACGTTTGTCATTTTGAGTTATCTCCGCCAAGGAAGGATCCGGAGAAAAGCAGGCGTTCCCCGCCTCCTGGTGACAACAGTCAGCAACACACGCATTATTTTTTTTAAACCACCACCACCATCACTAGGAGTAGGAGTATGACGGAGCCGGGTAGCGCATAAAAACAACCACGTATTCATTAAGATTCAATGCGTTTTGACGCATTATCCAATCACTGTAGCCGGACGCCAGGGACTACACGCCGTCACCCCCCCCCCCCGCGCACACACAACCACACACACACACTAGCCCCCCCTCACCCACACACACTCCTTCCGCACCCCTCACACACTACCCCCGACGCACACACTACCCCTTCACACAGACTACCCCTTCACACACACTACCCCCTCACACACACTACCCCCTCACACACACTACCCCCTCACACACACTACCCCCTCACACACACTACCCCCTCACACACACTACCCCCTCACACACACTACCCCCTCACACACACTACCCCCTCACACACACACTACCGCCGACGCACACTCCTAAAAAGGGGTGGTCACAAAGAGGTCACTAGTGGTCGCAAAGTGATGACAAAGTGGTCCTCAGTAGTCGCCGACCTTCTTGCGATCAAAATGGTCCATTAACGCAGCACTATACAGTCACCATGAATGTGTACTGCCAAAAGTCGGTACCCGTCCTGATATGACCGTAAATATTGCCAGGACCAAAAACACCGAACAAACATATATATGCATGTGAAGAAGATGGCTGCGAAGTGTGACTAACAGGGGGTGGTTTATCTACTGACTGCACTTTTCCGTCGGTGAATAAGTGTGAGTTGCCGGCCCTGGGGTTGGGTGTGGGGAGTGACAAGCTCCTAATTACCAGATAAGCATCTAAAGTGAGTGCCTTCAAAAGTGCGGCGCACAAAAGGCGGCGTTCCCGGCATGCACCTCGCGCCGCTAATAAGTAGGATTCCCCAGTGTGATGCCTGCAGGTCGGGGGTCCGAAATCAACACAATGTTGGTCTGCTGAGTGGGCCGGATCGTACCCAAATCCACACCGGACGGGTGATCTGCACAGTGACTGCAGCGGGGCCCTGGGGACTGGTACTACTCCCGAAAACAACACAGAACGGGTCTGCCCAGTGACTCCTAGCTGGGCCGGGAGATCGGTACTCCGAAATCAACACAGAACGGGTCTGCACAGTGACTGCTAGCTGGGCCGGGAGATCGGTACTCCGAAATCAACACAGAACGGGTCTGCACAGTGACTGCTAGCTGGGCCGGGAGATCGGTACTCCGAAAGCAACACAGAACGGGTCTGCACAGTGACTGCTAGCTGGGCCGGGAGACTGGTACTCCGAAATCAACACAGAACGGGTCTGCCCAGTGACTGCAAGCTGTGCCGGGAGATCGGTCCTCCGAAATCAACACAATGTTGGTCTGCTGAGTAATCACTGGCTGGGCTGGGAAATCGGTATTCTGAAATCAACACGATGCCGGTCTGCCGAGTGATAGCCCACTGGGCCGGGAGATCGGTACTCCGAAATCAACACACCGGACGCGGTGGCCGAATCGGTAGAGCGCAGGCTTCCCGTGCGGAAGGTCGGGGGTTCGAATAATGGCCGAATCAATGACTTTCTAACAAATAGAATTGATACTTGCGGCTCCCTAGCCTGGTACTCGGCATTAATACTAGGATAGGACCAGGACTGGTTAGTGCAGAATCAGGATAATGTGACTGTGTGGGATATCAGGTCATGGTGCCAGCGGCCTGGTCTTCCAATGAGCCATATACATGTTGCCATGAGTGCCTGAACTTGATTGTTGATGCGGATAATTTATCTCCAGAGATTTCGTGTGTGTGCATGTGTGGGTGGGTGGGTGCGTGTTGGTGTGTGTGGGTGTGGGTATGTGTGTGTTGGTGTGTGTGGGTGTGGGTGTGGGTGGGTGTCTATCGAGTAGTGACCTCGCTAAACTGTTGACGATGCTAATTGTATGAGTGACAAGGTTTTCCCGCGATCTAAAAGGAATTACATTCTCGGGAAAATATCTCACGGAATCGACTTCCCGCTACATGGAGGCCCTTAGTATTGTCGCGCATGCGCGAAATGTGCACGCGATGCGCGAGCATTTACACGCGTGCGCACGTTCATACCCTGTTGATTCAGATCACACACACCGGATATGGAATGAGAGGGGTGCGTGGGTGGTCGAGGTGGGGTGTGTGGGATTGGGGGGAGGGGGGGTGGAGGGGGGGGGGGTAGAAGGGGGGTGGATAATAACAGCCAATAATGGTAGGGGAGGAGGTGGTAACAAGAGAAAATGTGGGAGGCAATTGAGGGAGGATAGAATGGAAGGGGTGGGAAGAAGAGGGGGGGGGGGAAGAGTGGATAACAAAAAGTGTCGGGGGATGGCTGGGAAAGAAGAAAAGCAAGGAAGTCGAGAGGATGAGGAGGTGGAGGAACGATGAAGGTGGAAGGTGGGGGGAGGAGGGGGGGGGGGAGAGGGAAGAAAGGGAAGGAGAGGGAATTAGGGGCAGGGAGAGGGAAGAAAGGGGAGGACGGGGAGGAGCGGGGAAGAGTGGGAAGAAGGGGAAGGACGGGGGAGCGGGGAGAGAGGGAAGAAAGGGGAAGGAGGGGGAAGGAGGGGGAAGGAGGGGAGGGGGGAAGGAGGGGAAGAAGGGGAAGGAGGGGAAGAAGGGAGAGGAGGGCAAGGAGGGGAGGAGGGGGAAGGAGTGGGGAGAGAGGGAAGAAGGGGGAGGAGTGGGAAGGAGCGGGGAAGGAGTGAAAGAGGGGAATGAATGTGGGGGGGGGGGTGAAGAGGAGGAATTGGGGAGGAAGACGAAGGAGGAGAAGTAGGTGTGTAAGTGTGTGTAGATATATGCACGTGTGTGTATGTATGTGTGTGTCTATGTGTGTCTGTGTGTCTATGTGTGTATATGTGCCTCTGTGTGCGTAGGTGTGCCTCTCTGTGTGTATATGTGTATATGTGTGTATCTGTCTGTTTCCTAACACACACGCACCAGTAACGTTTCGCAGGAGTAGCGGTGGTGGTCGTGGTAGTTCCAAAAAGCGCCACGAGGGTGCGCGTGTGTATGGAGGCCGGGGGAGGCCGGTGACGTGACACCGGTACTAAGGAGGGTGACGCCCGGCGCGCCCCCTGGCGGAGTGTCGTGTACTTAGGACGGCGCGCATGCGTCGGACGCGCCGTGACCTCCAGAGCCGAGGTTAAATCGTGTGCATGTTGCAGCTAATACCATAACGTCACTCCCTCGCCTCCCTACCCCCACACCTGCACCCACACCAACACACGCGCGCGCGCACACACACACGCACACGCACCGTCGTATGTGAGCAGTGGCGCGCAAATATTAAAAGTGCAAATTTGCGTAGATTCATATTCTGAATAGCAATGATTGTCACATTTAGCATGACGGCAGTAATTAATGTTACTATTATTATTATTATTATTACTATGTAATAAATTGTGCCAATATGTATCTGTGTGTACTTGTTAGTAGCTCTCTGCCCTCTGCCGACGTGCTGGGACGGAGGGGGTGGCATAATCGATAGAGTACTTATAATAGCGATAACGATAACGATAACGATAACGATGAGGGGGATGACGATGACGATTACGATGACGATGACGATAACGATAACAATAACAAAAACAATAACAATAATAATAATAATATCAGTAATAATAATACCAGTAATACTAATAATGATAATGATGTCGATGATGATGATGATGATGATGATAATGATGCTGATAATAATAATAATAATAATAATAATAACAACAATTATAATAATAACCATACTAATAACAATAATAATAACAATAATAATAATAACAATTATAATAATAACCATACTAATAACAATAATAATAACAATAATAATAACAATAATAATAGCAATACTGATAATAGTACTATTACGAGTATTAATACGTATGTGTATTTGTTGCTACATTATTTGATTGAACGGGTGAAATTATTATAAATACCAATACAGTATTAGTATTAGTAGTATTAGTAATTTTTATTTGTTGTAACATTATTTGATTAAACGGAGGAAATTTCAGTTGCAGACAATTGGTCTTCTCATTCCTTTCCTTCTTGCCCTATCCTAGTAATCCCGCATGCCAGGCTAGATAGCGATTATTATTATTATTAATATTATTATTATTAGCAATAGTCACATTAGGAGTACAGTGACACCCCGTTATAACTCGACCTCTGGGTCCATTAAAAGGTCATCGCGAAAAAGCGGGGTGGCGTTAAATCAGGGTTCTGTTTACGGACTTTGAATTACAGAATTCTGGGGCTAAAGACTCATCGCGTTATATCCGAATTCGAATTAAATCAGGGTGCGTTAAACCGGGGTTTCACTGTATTAGTAGGTATTTGTATCTGTTGCTATGTTCTCTGATTAAACAAGTGAAATTCCAATCATGGACAATTGTTCTTCCTCATTCCACTGCTCCTTACCCTATCCTAGTGATTCCGCATGCCAGGCTAGATATGCACAAGTATTGATTTCTAAGTCACTTGCTTGACTCGGCCTGCGTTTGAACCCAGCGTTCCAATCCCACAACCTGTCACACAGGAAGCGGGTGCTAAACTGATTTGGGCATTGTGATCATTATCTTCATCATTATTGTGGGCTCATAATACAGGTCAAGCTCTTACTAACCACCTAAGCGTGTGGAAGTGGAGGGACACGACTATTCAGATTAAACATCAGCTCACTAGTTGATAACAATTGCCATGAAACACATTGATCGGGGATCGAGAATCCCGTGTCAAGCTGTTGACTACGCCGGGTCAAGGATGGGCCTGTGCTACCAGATCACACACCCCTCTCTCTCTCTCGAGACAGGATGGCCGAATGAGTTAGAGCGTCCGTCTCCCATGTTGGTAGATCGTGCGGTCGTGGGTTCGAACCCTAGTCGAGTCAAACCAATGGCTTAAAAATGTATACTTGTCGCTTCCTAGCCTGGCGCTCGGCATTATTAAGATAGGGCAAGGCCTGGTTGGCTCAGTGTCAGGATAATCCGTCTGAGTGGGATATTGGGTCATGGTGCTGGTGGCCTGGTCTTCCAGTGGGGCAGCACCATGAATGCGCCCTATCACAAGTCAGTACCCGTTCTGATATGACCCTAGATGTTGCTAGGACGTAAAACAACAGCAAACAAATAACTCTCTCTCTCTTGACATCCGTCACCCCCCCCCCCCGCCCCAACCATCTGTAATGCCGAGTCTTGGAGTGGTAGCACCTTGTGATGTATATGTATACGTATATGTAACAATCGGCTTGTCGGTCCAGCACGGGGCCTTCCCAGTGGTCTGACGTCACAAGTATAGAGCATATGAGGGGCAGAAAGGTTGATAAACTGCATACTAAATAATATTGGCATAATAGATTGTATATCACATAAGTATACTACAGCATTGTTCCGCTAGACTCAACCCCCGGGGAGGGGAATGGGAAGCAGGAGGTGAATCTAACGGGAAGGTCTGGACGTAATGTCGGTAAGTGTAGAGTGGGCTTTAGAGAGCACGTCACATGGTGAGGTGGATCTAATGGGAAGGTCTGATTGTAATGTTGGTAAGTGTAGCATGGGCTTTAGAGAGCAAGTCACATGGTGAGGTGGATCTAATGGGAAGGTCTGATTGTAATGTCGGTAAGTGTAGAGTGGGCTTTAGAGAGTAAGTCACATGGTGAGGTGAATCTAATGGAAAGGTCTGATTGAAATGTCGGTAAGTGTAGAGTGGGCTTTAGAGAGCAAGTCACATGGTGAGGTGGATCTAATGGGAAGGTCTGATTGCACTGTCGGTAAGTGTAGAGTGGGCTTTAGAGAGCAAGTCACATGGTGAGGTGAATATAATGGGAAGGTCTGATCGTAATGTCAGTAAGTGTAGACTGGGCTTTAGAAACCAAGTCACATGGTGAGGTGAATCTAATGGAAAGGTCTGATTGCACTGTCGGTAAGTGTAGTGTGGGCTTTAGAGAGCACGTCACACACCCATCAGCAAGGTATCTATGCAGCTGGGCCACGCCTATCTTTGTATAAATGACGAAGTGGCGCCTGGCAAAGAAATGTCGAAAATTTATGAATATCAAATGACTGGCCACGTTTCATGGACACTTTCGCATTGTCATATTTCCTCAATTTACAGTGGCTTCCCTCCTCTAACGTCCACATTAGGCGCTTGCCATGTCAATTTTTAATTCCATTCTCCTTATTTATTTATCTTCTTTTTCTTTTTCTTTTTTTTTGTATTTGGTTGTTTCACTCGGGGCCATTACGCAAGGCATTGGATGAATCACAGCAGGACGGTTTTATTTAGGCTGGCTCATTGCTGGGCGCTAGTCTCATTTCGATCTAGAATTTCAAAGTAATGTTTCAGATGTCACCGTTAAGAATGCTATGGTTGCTGCTGTTTCACGCCGATAAAGCAGCACTAAAAATCAGAGTTAGAGGAGGGGGAGGCGGGAGGGGGGGAGACGGATGGGGGTAGAGGGAGGGGCAGAATGGGGAACTGAAGAGAGGGGGAGAGGGTTGGGGAGGAGAGAGGAGGGAGTAGGGAGATGGGGGTGTGTAGAGGGAGGGGCAGGAAGGAGGCCGGGGGAACTGAGGAGAGGGGGAGGGAGGGGGTGGGAGAGAGGAGACAGGAGGACATGAGGAGAGGAGAGAGAAGGGGAGAGGAGAGGGAGCCGGAGAGGGGGGAGAGGGTGGTGAAGGGAGAGCAGAAGGGGTGGAAGGGGAAGAGAGAAGAGAGGGAAGACAGAGAAGGGGGGTAGAAGGGTGGGGAGAGGAGGGGACAGAGACGAGGAGGGGATGGGGAGGAGGGAGGAAAAGATATGAGAAAGAGTAGGGGGTCCAGAGGAAGAGGAGAGAAGAGGGGAGAGGGAGGAGGCATGGAAAGGAACTGAGGGGGCGGGAGAAGGTAGGGAATGACATGGATGAACGGGAAGAATAAAGAAAGATAGAGAGAGGAGTGAGAGCTGGACAGGGAAGGGAAAGGAGGAGGGACAGAGAGGGGGGATCAACGAGAGAATAGTGGCAGAATGGGGAGACGAGGGGGAGTCGGAGGGGGGGGGGGTGGAGGCGGATGGTAAAGGGAGTTGAATAGGGGAATGGGAAGTGAGAATGACAGAGAGGGACAATGGGGGAGATAGAAAGGAAAGAGAGAGTGGGAAGAAAGGGACTGAGAGGGTAAAGGGGGAGGGACAGAGAGGGGGAAAGTGGGAGATGGGGTAGAGAGGTGGGATGGAGAGAGGGCAGGACGAGAGAGAGGGAGGGAGCGAGGGCAGGATGAGAGAGGGGGAGAGACGGTAGGACGAGAAGGGGAGGAAGAGAGGGTAGGACGAGAGAGAGGTAGGGAGAGAGGGTAGAGAGGCGGGAGGGAGAGAGTACAGGAAGAGAGAGAGGGAGGGGGAGCGGGCCGGAAGGGAGAGAGGCAGGGAGAGAGGGAAGGCCGAGTGAGAGAGGGAGAGAGAGGGAAGGACGAGAGAGAGGGCGGGAGAGAGAGGGTAGGACGAGAGAGAGGGAGGGAGAGAGGGTAGAGAGGCGGGAGGGAGAGAGTACAGGAAGAGAGAGAGGGAGGGGGAGCGGGCCGGAAGGGAGAGAGGCAGGGAGAGAGGGAAGGCCGAGTGAGAGAGGGAGAGAGAGGGAAGGACGAGAGAGAGGGCGGGAGAGAGAGGGTAGGACGAGAGAGAGGGAGGGAGAGAGGGTAGAGAGGTGGGAGAGGGAGAGAGGGAAGGACGAGAGAGAGAGGGAAGGGAGACGAGAAACAACTTCACCCATTGAATGTCATCTTCATCACAAACAAGGACTACGAAAAAGGAATGTTTAAAAGTTAAATCAAAGTTAGACACTGCACATTACTTGGACTCAGTGCAGTGGAATTGTCTGTTCGGAGGCTTGCTATAGAAATCTCCCTTCATGCGGACACCTCAAAATAGAAGCGCTTTTTTTGTAAATCACAAAGGCGAGCTTTCGCTGATTGTGGGTGTAATTCTACTACATTGCTAACTTGTAGGATTGACTCTGCCCGTCTTGTTCAAGTGGAATTCTCACAAGGCAAATTGAATAAATGCGTGAAAGAGTTACAGATCTTATTGTGTGCTCCAAGAGGTGTTTTTTTGTTCGAGCAATTTTGTTCCTCAGAATGATATCGTGTCAGCGCTGAGGTGTTCCATCCCTAATGACAAATATTGTTAGATACTGAACAAAAGTTATAATGACCTAGTTAAAATAGGAGCGGTGTAAAGCATGGCCGTGTTATTCTGTGAAGCTTTGCGCCACATAGTTAGTGTCCACGTTATGATGATGATAATTTGTTATATTGTTGTTGTTGTAGCAAGTCAAATAATTATTGTCACCTCTGTGTGTTAACTACGTTAGCAATACTACATGTATTTAATCGATCCTATGAAATGTATCAAAAGTATGCTTTTATGATTTTGTGCTAAAGTGGAACAAGAATATTTACAGATGCCATGCATTTACCCAAATTTTTAAAAACCTTTCTTTCAAATTTGTCTTGTTAAGACGTTTTCACACCTGGGCATTAAGTCGCCTCAACTAGTTCGCCTTATCTAGTTCGACTCACATTGGCCGTGTGGACGTGATGCTGAAGCGAATTAGGGCTAAGTCGATTCATCTAGTTTGCCTCAAGTACACCACGTCGCGAGGTGGTCTAGATTAAGCGAACTAGCTTAAGTCGGCCCATCTTGCTTGTGTGGACGGTAGCAGTTTACTTGAGGCGGCTTAAGCACATCACATGCATGCACTGTCGAGACCTGAGTTTGTTGATTTTCCAGTAGATCAAAAGCGCATATTATATAATTTGGTCTATGAAACTGCTAGCTGTGCACAGATATTTCTTTCATCATTTATTTTTAGGTTTTCACTGCCCAGCAGAAGTTTTGACCATTCCAAAACAATACGATTCAGTCGCTATGTATCTAGGTCGAACCCACACTCTCTCGTGGTGACGTCGACTAACCGAAACTGACGCTGGTTACTATGGACTTGTTCATGCGCAGATATCAATTTCTGCCTTAAACCGCTCAAAGTACTGCATGTGTGGACACGACACACGTTCACGCCTAGTTCGCCTCATCTACTTTGCCTTATCTAGTTTGGCCTAAAGTTGTGTGTGTGAACATGGCTTAAGACACAATAATATTTGCTTAACTGTAATCAATAACATCTTGTTTGAATTTGCTGTGTTTGTTAAAATAATGTTCTGGGCATGTGCTTGATTTCCATAGTTCATAAGGGGTTCTACCATACAACTCAATCTGAATAAAATCAAAATCAAAAAGTGAATTACCTTTTTTTCAACATTGACATATGTTCACGTTGGTATCACAAAGGCGAGCTTTCGCTGATTGTGGGTGTAATTCTACTACATTTCTATTGCGAACTTGTAGGATTGACTCTACCCGTCTTGTTCAAGTGGACTTCTCACAAGGCAAACTGAATAAACGCGTGAAAGAATTCCTCCTTCATGTGAACATGGCTTTTGCTATTATTTGGAATGTTTTCTTTTATTATATGGAATGCTTTCACTTTTGGTCTCCATCATGTCATACATTGACAAATTGCCGACATGTAGTGCAAGGTTCGCTGACCATAAGGGTCGCCGAGGACATGCATGAGCGACCATGTACATTACAACGGGTTCTGTAGTTCACATTCCTGCCACCGAAGCACCACCTGCCAGTGGTCAATTAGCATCCACATTCGGGCACTGAGAAAGACAGAGAGAGGGAGAGAGATGAAGAGGGAGAAATATGGAGAGAGAGGGGAGAGAGGGAGAGAGCGCGAGAGATGGAGAGGGAGAAAGAGGGAGGGAGAGGGAGGAGGAGAGAGGGAGAGAGAGGGAGAGGGAGAAATGTGGAGTGAAAGAGAGGGGAGAGAGGGAGAGAGAGGAAGAATATGGAGTAACAGAGAGAGGGGAGAGATGGAGATGGAGAGGGAGAAAGATGCAGGGAGGGAGAGAGAGCGAGACATAGAGAGGGAGGGGGAGAGCGGGGGAGAGAGATGGGGAGAGAGATGGAGAGGGAGAAAGATGGAGGAAGAGAGAGGGGAGAGAGGTTAAGAAATGGAGAGAGAGTGAGAGAAGGAGAGGGAGGGGAGAGGGAGAGAGAGGAAGAGAGAGAGGGAGAGAGGGGGAGAGATGGAGAGGGAGACAGAGGGAGGGGTGGAGAGGGAGGAGGAGAGAGGGAGAGAGAGGGATAGATATGGAGAGGGAGAAAGAGGGAGGGAGGTGATGGAGAGAGGGGTAGAGAAGGAGAGAGAGAAACGAACAGGAAGAGGGAGAGAGAGACAGAGAGAGTTGGTTGGTTGGTTGTTGGAGTTTCATGTCCTGGAAACATCTAAGTTGATATCAGGACGGGGTCAGAGAGAGACAGGGAGAGAGAGGGGAAAGAGGGGAGGGTGGGTGGCGGGTTGGGTGGTTTGTGATGTGGGTGGGTGGGAACGTTCTGCTTTCTGAATAGACGTGTGACATTAGACAACGGTGAGTGCCTTCCCAATCAATGGGGGGTGGGGGGAGTGTCACGGTTCGCTGACTCCGCTACAAATGGATGAGCACGGTCAAAGACAAAGCGGCTCTCGCCAACACCCACCCACCGCCCCCCACCACCCACCCCACCCACAATCCTCCCCTCCCCCCACCCCTCCCCCACCCACAATCCTTCCCCCTCCCCCACCACCCACCCACCACCCACCCACCATCCACCCACAATCCTCCCCTACCCCCACCACAACCCACAATCCTCCCATTCCCCCACCACCACCACCCACCCACCATCCACCCACAATCCTCCCCTACCCCCACCACAATTCACAATCCTCCCATTCCCCCACCACCACCACCCACCCACGATCCACCCACAATCCTCCCCTACCCCACACCCCTCCCCCACCCACAATCCTCCCCTACCCCCACCACAACCCACAATCCTCCCATTCCCCCACCACCACCACCCACCCACCATCCACCCACAATCCTCCCTTTCCCGCACCCCCTCCCCCACCCACAATCCTCCCCTTCCCCCAACACCACCACCCACCCACAATCCTCCCCTCCCCCCACCCCTCCCCCACCAACAATATTCCCCTTCCCCCACCACCCACCCACCATCCACCCACAATCCTCATCTCCCAACACCCCCTCCCCCCACCCACCCATCCGCCGACATAAAAAAAAAGGTTGAGCGTCCCCTCAATATTGAAACGCACGATATCTTACGTAACAATAGCACCCCCTTCCGCCCGCCCGCCCCCGCCCCCACCCTACCCCCTCCAATCACCTCCTCCACCCCCACACACCTCATCCCGCCAATCGCGGTCACGTGACAAGGCAAGGTGCCAGGGCCTGCCCTAGGACGCCCCTAGATCATTTTATAAAAAAGTTTGTTTAAAAAAGGCTCATTCGACTTCTTTTTCTCTCCCTTTAAATCGAAAAAAATAAGAAAAATGTTAAGCCGCATACTTTATTTTGTTTAGTATTATTTGAAGAGCCCGGTGCCTGTGCACCCCCGGTCTGTCTGCCTGGTCCCGGGGTCTACGCATAAAGAGAGCGCTAGAGAGAGATGGAGAGGGGAAGGGGGGTGGGGGAGGGGTAACAAAAAAAGATAGGTGAGCACTGGGAGGGGGAGGAGAGGGGGGGATAGGGTAGAGATGGGGAGGGGAAGGGAGGGGGAGGGGGTTAGGGTAGCGATGGAGAAGGGGGTAGGGGGTGGGGAAGGGGAGGGGGGGTAACAACAAAAGATAGGCGAGCACTGGGAGGGGAGGGAGAGGGGGGAGAGGGTAGAGATGGGGAGGGGAAGGGAAAGGGAGGGGGAGGGGTGACAAAAAGGAGAGGCTAGGCTGGGAGGGGGAGGGAGAGGGGGATAGGGTAGAGATGGGGAGGGGAAGGGGAAGGGAAGGTGAGGGGATGACAAAAAGGAGAAGGTAGGTTGGGAGGGGGAGAGAGGGGGTAGGGTAGGGGTGGAGAAGGGGGCCGGGAGGGGGATTGAGAGGGAGGAACAGGGGAAGGGGAGGGGGGAGGGGGAGGGGAAGGAGGAGGGGCAATCGGGGATGGGAGAGACCCAGAATGACATGAACCCAGCGTCCGGTTTTATTACCTGACAACTAAAACATAATTAATTAATGAGAAGGGCACAGGTAAAGTGCTGACATCCCATATAGTGCTGCTTGTACTGTATGTAAACACTTGTTAACTAGACTCCAACTTGTCCACATCATTACAATACTGAGATCCCATATAGTGCTGCTTGTAATATATGTAAACACTCATTCACAAGACTCCAACGTGTCCACATCATTACAATACTGACATCTCATATAGTGCTGCTTGTTCTGTATGTAAACACTCGTTAACCAGACTCCAATGTGTCCACATCATTACAATACTGAGATCCCATATAGTGCTGCTTGTAATGTATGTAAACACTCGTTAACCAGACTCCAACGTGTCCACATCATTACAATACTGAGATCCCATATAGTGCTGCTTGTAATGTATGTAAACACTCGTTAACCAGACTCCAACGTGTCCACATCATTACAATACTGAGATCCCATATAGTACTGCTTGTAATAGATGTAAACACTCGTTAACCAGACTCCAATGTGTCCACGTCATTACAATACTGACATCTCATATAGTGCTGCTGACATCTCGTGTGTGAAACTAATTGATCGGCGTTTGTAGAGTGCAAAATGACGATTGCGTAATCAGGATGCATGCGAACCAAGAGGTATACATGAGTATATTGTTTTGAGAAAGATCAAGTAATTATTTGGGAACCTGCCCCCCCACCCCTACCCCCACCCAGACTTCCACCCCTACCCCCACCCCTACCCCTCAACCACAATGACCAGACGCTTCTTTCCCCCCTTATGCCCCCCTCACCTGACAACGCCTCCCACACCTCTCTAGCTCTCCCCCATTCCCAAGCCCTCCTCCCGCCTTCTAGCTTCCCTCTTCCCCCCTTCCCACCCCTCTAGCACCCCCCATCCCCATCCCCATCCCTACCCAACCTCTAACACTCCCACCACCCCTATCCGCCCCTATCCCTCCCCACCCCCATCCCCCACCCCTCCCCCGTCCACCCTCCCATTCTCTCCCTAACCAATATGACCGCAAACAGCTACAGGAATGCAAACCCCAAACAAACAAACAAACAACCCATTTTCACTCTCCTCTCCTCACTGTCCTGATATGACCTCAGACATTTCTAGGACGTCATCATCATCATGCTGTCGGTCACGATGCGACAAAGACTGCTTTCATTACTTGACTGCTGCTCTCCATTTAGCTCTCTGCTGTGAGAGTTGCTTTTGTGCGGTTGTACATTTCATGAAAGCTGCCTGCAAAAGTGTTGAAGTGCTGCTGGCTTTTGCAAGTTACCAGCGGCACTTTCTCGGGGAGCAAATAGAAGTTTCACACCGGCAAGACTATTTTCCCCTGCAGTAGCTGGTCAGGAGATGTTGGGAGTTCCATACATCAACCGCCCTTAATGCTGCCACAGTGACATGGTTTTCTGTTTAGGGTTTGCTCCCTTAGCCTTCGGTTCCGTCAAGAACCTGCACCACAAGGCAGTACTAGGATGTAAGACCCCAATAAACAACTCCTTTGCCATATTCCTTTTATCACTGAGCAAATGAAATGGACCCTAGCCACATCCAAGAAGAATTGCCGGATTGACCCCCTTCTTCCTGCCATGTTTAATTTAATTTAATTTTTAAATTCTCATTCGCTTTCTCTTTCTGCCACCTTTCTCCTTCTGTCACTCTCACGTTATGTTTTAAAGTCATCTCCCTGGACTCAAATCCCGTCCCAGATCCCGCAACCTGACTCCCGTTTTTCCCCCAGTTTTTTTGTTGTTGTAAATCCTCGCGTGGATTTAATTTTAGCGCAATAACAAAAAAGAGTTTTTTTTTTTAAAAGCCAAAAAAGAAGCACACACACACACACAAAAAACGGTCTATTGAAAAAAGATCCAATGGCCTGGCGAACCTGGGGACGCGGCGGCGGCGGTGTGCGGGTTCTTTTCTGTTTCAATTTTAGTCTGTTTGTCTGTTGTTTTGTTTGCTTATTTGTTTTTGTAAACCTGTTCTTTAATAAATGTATTCCCCCTTTTTCATAATCGGCGTCTCAAAGCTCGTCCCAGGGATGCCGCGGCAAAGTGCACGCGCAGACAACTCCCTCTGTCTCTCTCTCTTTCTGTCTCTCTCTCTCTCTCTCTATATATATGTACATGCATATATATATATACATATAGTTACATATATATATATATATACATATATATATAGTTATAAAAATCCTCCGGTGCGACTGACACTTGTCGACATCCTTTGGAGGAGAGGTGGGCCACAGGTCGCGTCACCTGTCAAGTGCGGAGTCTTACGGAGTATAACAATGGTAATAACGATAATATATAATAATTAATATATAATGGAAACAATTCCCTTTGTATTTTTATACTCGCATAATACTCTATGATCACATATATATATATATATATATATATATATGACTGATGCACATGCACATAGTCAACTCTCTCTACATATACGTATATGTGATGTATAACGAGTTATGCTAGTATAAATTATAGGGGACCACTGCCACGGCGCTGACAAAAGACTTTATTCAATGACTAAACCATATTTACAACAACCACAAATTAGTATTCCTCTTTACTGCCCATTTATATGCTGCAATAGCCATTATACGAGTATAATAAACCGGAAGATCCATCTAGTCCCCAGCCACTAAGTCATCCGTTGGTCCCCTACTCATTAGGTCATCTATTGGTACCTCATGACCTCTCCACGTGATGCCACCAACTCACGCGCGCCTCAGCGGCTGTTATCCTTACTCACTGTACTGTATATACAGCAAAGAAGCGTGCTGGCCCGCCGCAAATATATATCATGGACAAGAAATAATCATCAAATCGTAGGATAATAAATAATATTATAGGATCAAAGGATAATAAATAATATTATAAATAACTTCACCCACCATTTTATATTTATATAATAGATTATATCACATATATATATATATAAATATATGTGGTGACTGGTGAATTTGCACACAGAAAACAGATTTAATATATGACAAAATCTGTTGGGCATGAGTCATATTTACCTTATTTATTAACAGGTGTGTAGCTTTATATATCTGCAAAACAGTCTGCGATGTTTTGAATGTGCTATATATATCTATATTATAGATACATACATATCTATATTAGACATAATAATGTTTACATACATATCTATATTATAGATACATCTTTGTTTCTATCTGTCTGTACATATCTGTATATCTCTCTTTCTCGCTGTAGATCTCTCTCTCTATATATATAGAGAGAGAGAGATCTATATATATATGAATACAATGTAGTCGTTCTCTCTTTAAAAAGATCAAAATTATTTGAAAATACACATTAGTCTATACATATTTTTGTATTTGTAAAAGAATATATTTATAAACATTTTTATTAAAGTAGCAGTGGATTTCTAATATGATTCATACCTGATTGTCGTAATAATCTCCAACGATTTTGTCCCGGGAGGCCCGCCCCCAGCCCACGCCCCCAAAGCCCGACCCCCCACCCCCACCTCCTCCACCCTTGCTGCACTCTGCACCCTACCCCTACCCCCGCCCCCACCGTCCCCCCCCCACCCCCACCGCACACCTTTCATTGTGACACCCCGTTGTCACTCTCCATCACCTCACTCAACAACCACCCCCCCCCACCCCCACTCACACACTCTCCCAGCACCTCTCACCGCGCGCTCACTCTCCTAGCGTTGGGCCTGGCACCGAACCGGCACAAAACAGCGACAGAGAAGGGCAAGAACAAAAGTAGGAAAAGAACAAAATGAAAAATAATGAAAGGGGACAAAGAAAGTGAACCAATAACAAAAACACAAAAAAAAAACCACATCGAGCTCTTGCAGTTTTCCGGCCACTTTCTGCCCGGGCACGGCGAGCCTCGTTCTGATATTGCGCTGCTTCCGGAATAATACCAGATGGGATGGCCGAATGAGTTGAGCGTCCGTCTTCTGCTTTAGGAGATCGGGGGATCCGAACCCATGGGTTTGTGGGTTCAGACCCTGGTTGAGTCAAACCAATGAATTAAAAATTGATATGTGTCACTTCCTAGTCAGGCTAGGATAGGGCAATGACTCTGGTTGGCTCAGTGTCAGGATAGTCTGACTGAGTGGGATATCGGGTCATGGTGCTGGGGGCCTGGTCTCCCAGTGGGGCAGGACTATAAAGTCACCATGAGCCCGCACTGTCACAAGTCAGTAGCAGTCCTGATATGACCTTAGATGTTGCTATGACGTAAAACAACAACAAATGGTTCTGGAATAATCGACAAAACGAATACGGTGCTCTCTGTTTATGGATCTTCGGCCGGACTGCCTGGTAGATAGTAACGCATCGACCACCCCCCACTCACCCCCACCTCCACCTCCACCCCACCCCGCCTCCACACACACTCCCCGTCTACCCCGCTACCCCTCATGGGGCCAAATGTATGAACAACTTTTTATCGGCTCAGGTGTTAAGGGCGGCCGGTGGGTTAACTAACATCGGTGTTGGTATATGTGTCATGGGAAATGTATGTGTCCAAAGCACGGGTTGGTTAGCTAACCAATGCATTATTTATAGATTTGGGGAAAGCCTCTGTGCCTCTGTGTACATTCGTCGATTTGACAATATGAATAACGCCGCCGATGTAGCTGCTACGTTAATATCGCTTCGAATTTAGGGTTATTGTAATTAAATTTCACGATTTGAGTATGTAATTCTGTTAAATATGATAGCATTGAATAGATTTGGGCCTAAAATATTGCCGCCGGTGTTCTGCCAGTATGGATATCGACATTGCGGCGGCGGCGGCGATGTTTAGTTGACGTTAGACAGTATGGATATCGACGTCGCTGCAGCGATTTGTTTAGTTTACATTCGTCAATTCGACAATTTCAATAACGCCGCCAATGTGACTGCAGCGTTAATAATGGTTCGATTTTACGGTTAATTTGATTAAATTTCACTTATTGCGTGTGTAAATCTGTCAAATATGATCGCATTGAATAGATTTGGGCCGAATCGGTACCTAACACCGACGTTAAACTTGCTATGGCTTGGGGTTAGTGTAGGCGACGTTAACTCTCGAGGTGTTTGCCGGGGCACATACATTGCCACTTTTCGCCGCTAACCTGGGAAATCTATGCTAACCACGGGTTTGGAGCGCTAACCCGGCTTCATACATTTGGCCCCCTGGGCCCATATTCATGATGCGGTGTTAGCGAGCCAAAACTGGTTTTGGTGGGGATTTCTAGGTTAGAGGCGAAAACTCAGTATGTAAACACACCGAGTGTAAGCTAACACTGCGTCATGAATACGGGGTCTCTGCCCGCACATGCTACACTATGTATCCGTACCTGAACTGGTTGAGAGGGGTAAGAGGGAGAGATGGGGTGGGGAGACGGGGATAAGTGTGAGGGGAGATGGGGAGGAGTGAGGGGAAGAGGGGAAGGTGAGAGGGCAGAAGGGGAAGAGAGGGGCATGGGCAGAGAAGGACGTGGGGAGAGGTGAGAGAGGGGAGAGGGTGCAAGGCGAAATGGGGGAGATATGAGGTGTTCTCTGTGGTGGAGTGGTTAGAGTGTCTGACTTTTTTCTAGGTCGGACTCCTAATCTGAAGGTCAGTGGTTCGATTCCCTGTGCCCCCACCTCTGCCAATTTGGATTTCCACCGCTGTGTATAACTTACAGCGTCATCAAAGGCCAATTGCTCTCATACCATGTCTATGTGGTGTGGGAGGTTAAAAATCCCTTGGGTCGGTAAAAGTGTAGGCTCGGGCTTTCCATCGACAAACTGTTTAATGGTGAAAACAAGTCTATTCAGACTTATCCATGACAGGCAGTATGAATCTTCAAGAGGAGAGGGGCAGACAAATAATCGGGGGAGAGGGGAGAGAAGGCACGGGGAAGGAAGCGATGGAAAAGAACAGCTCTGATTGGCTGAAACCACTGGAGCCGTTTGACTGGTCCTCTTTGGAGTCGGAAACCAAATTCACTGCGCAGGTGGGCGGAGCCTACATTGTGTGGATGGAAAGGTCCTAGACGAATACGTCCATTGGTTCAAAATCAACTCATTCTGTATTTGCTATTTCCCCTTAGTATATCCTGTTATGACCTTAAATATTGCCAGGACGTAAAACACCCAACAACCAACCCATTCATTAATTTGCCAAAGCACCTCACTCGAAACTTGCGAACTATATCTATAACGGATTTAAATAAGTTTGCTTCATCATAAAACAAGTTCTTTCCTCGTCGACAATAACCTGCCTTCCCGCCTTCAATATTAGCATTCAGTCGGGAGGGCAATATTATATACGCAATAATTGTCAATCCTTTTTTTCACATTTAATTAATTATTTCTATTCCAGTTGTCATAAAACAACAATAGAATAACATCGCTTAATAATAACGCCTATTCGGGCGGCTATTGAGGACTTCATGGGTTTTTTGTCATTTCTTCTTTTTCTGTTATTAAACATGCGCGCGTTCAATATAGCGCTGCGTATTTAGCAGGACGCTAATTACAATTTCTTATCAATTTAAATCTAGCAATCAATTACATCTCGACGCCTAAGAAGCGAGGGCGGGCTGTAGGGTGGATATCTCAATTATCCTGAATAATGATTCACACGGATTAAATTGTGTTGAGTCTTAGCCCCCCCCCCCCACACACACACACATCACCGTACCATGCCACCCCCCTCACCCATATATAATCCATATTACCTCATACTCATAGTATCTGACCCGCCTCACCATAGTCACTACATACTCACCCCACAATCGCTACATACCACCACTAGTGTCGAACCTGTCTCACCATAGTCACCCCATAGTCACCCCACAATCACTACATACCACTGCTAGTATCGAACCTGTCTCACCATAGTCACTCCATAGTCACCCCACAATCACTACATACCACCGCTAGTATCGAACCTGTCTCACCATAGTCACTCCATAGTCACCCCACAATCACTACATACCACCGCTAGTATCGAAGCTGTCTCACCATAGTCACTCCATAGTCACCCCACAATCACTACATACCACCGATAGTATCGAACCTGTCTCACCATAGTCACTCCATAGTCACCCCACAATCACTACATACCACCGATAGTATCGAACCTGTCTCACCATAGTCACTCCATAGTCACCCCACAATCACTACATACCACCGATAGTATCGAACCTGTCTCACCATAGTCACTCCATAGACACCCCACAATCACTACATACCACCGATAGTATCGAACCTGTCTCACCATAGTCACTCCATAGACACCCCACAATCACTACATACCACCGATAGTATCTAACCCACCTCACCATAGTCCCGCCCCCATAGTCACCCTACAATCACTACATACCACCGATAGTATCTAACCCGTCTCACCATAGTCACTCCATAATCACCCCACAATCACTACATATCACCGATAGTATTTAAACAGTCTCACCATAGTCACTACATACTCACCCCACAATCACTACATACCACCGATAGTATCTAACCCGCCTCACCATAGTCACTCCATAGTCACCCCACAATCCATAGTCACTCCATAGTCACCCAACAATCACTACATACCACCAATAGTATCTAACCCGCCTCAGCATAGTCACTCCATAGTCACCCAACAATCACTACATACCACCAATAGTATCTAACCCGCCTCAGCATAGTCACTCCATAGTCACCCAACAATCACTACATACCACCAATAGTATCCAACCCGCCTCACCATAGCCCCCCATAGCCCGACCATGCCATCCTCACCACCCATATATAATCCATATTGCTTCCTACTTAGTTGTAGTGGCTCACCATAGTCCCTTCATAGTTTCCCCTTAGTCACCCATAGCCACACCATGCCATCCCCCCTCACCTGTATACACCCACATTGACTCATACTTGGAGTATCTAGCCTATCTCACCAGTCAGCTAATATTCACCCTACAGCCACACCATAGTCGTACCATAGTTGCACTTGGAACTCAGGATTATTTTCATTTGGATTTCAGGGGCCGTATGCAGGAGTCAGTGTTAGCGTGGCAAAACGGTGTTTGGCGGGAATTTCCCGGGTAGCGGCGAAAAATGGTATGCACAAGTCGGTGATAGGCCTAACACCAAAAGCTTAACCGGTGTTATGTTACCCCTGAAAAATAGGAGGTATAGCGAGTTCATTAGGCCCAAATCTATTCAATGCTGTCATATTTAACAGAATTACATACGCAATAAGTGAAATTTGATTAAATTAACCCTAAATATTAACGCTGCTGCCGCAACGGCGGCGATATTAATATTTATATTTTCAAATCGACGAACGTAGAGTAAACAAATCGCCACCGCCGCCGCATCGATGTCACTTTCCATACTGGCAGCGGCGGCGGTTGCTTGCATTCGTCGGTTCGAAAATATTAATATCGCCGCCGTGGCGGCAGAAGCATTAATATTGCTTCGAATTTAGGGTTAATTTCATCAAATTTCACTTATTGCGTATCTAATTCTGTTAAATATGATAGCATTTAATATATTTAAGCCTAATATATGGCTACAGATGCAGAGGGATTTCCCAAATCTATAAATAAATTCACGTTTAGCTATAATGAAAGTGTTACGCGCTCCTGCACACCACTTGACACAGTTCCCGACGTCGGCGATAGCTAACCGGTAATAGGCTGTAGCACCAAAAGCCGCTACCACCGACTCCTGCCTACATGCCCATGGGGGGAGGGGGGGGGGGGGGTAAACAATGGCATATGCCAATTTCAGACTAATTTAGATCAACGGGGAGAGTTTCATGGAAGTCAGGGCTTTTCAAGACTAATTACCCAAAGTAGGTTAAATTCAAGGCTTTTCAAGGGCTGTGAAATGGGACAAATACAATTCAAGACTTTTCAAGACATACCCTGAAACCTCTCTACCCTCACATTCCCTCCCTCCCCTCCCCTCCCCACCCCCCATTAAATTATAGACATTTCACTTTAATCCTCCAACCTTCCCTCCCTCTCCATACCCAGCATTAATTATAAATGTCTAACTTGCCTCCCATCTCCAAGTCTGTCCCTTCCACCTCCAAATTAAATTACAGACATCTTGCCTCCGCCAACCACCTTCCTTCCACACCCCACGTCCACATTAAAGTGTGAATGTCATTCCTGCTGCACCCCCTCCCCCACCCATCGCCTAGCCCTCCCCCACCCCTCCTCACTCCTCCCCCACCCCTCTCCCACCCCTCTGCCACACCTCCCCCACCGCCCCCCACTCCTCTCCCACCCCTCTCCCACCACTCTGCCACACCTCCCCCACCGCTCCTCCACCCCTCCTCACCCCTCTCCCACCCCACCGCTCCCCACCCCTCCCCCACCCCTCTCCCACCCCTCTGCCACACCTCCCCCACCGCTCCTCCACCCCTCCTCACCTCTCTCCCACCCCCACCCCTCCCCCAGCCCTCTCCCACCCCTCCCCCACACCTCCCCCACCCGCTCCCCCCCACCCATCTCCCCACCCTTCACCCACCCCTCACCCACCCCTCACCCACCCCTCTCCCACCCCTCTCCCACACCCCTCTCTCACACCTCCTCCCACCCCTCTCCCCCACACCTCCCCCACCGCTCCCCCATCCTTCCCCCAACCCCTCCCCCACCCCTCCCCCACCCCTGTCCCACTACTTACATTAACTGTGCAAAGTCCGATGAAGCATCCCAATTTCAAAACATAAACATTCACCTAGATTTGATTCTACATTTCAAATTTAGATATTGGTACATTTATTAAGCATGTGTTGCCCCATAGAAGGGAACACTGAGCCAATTTAATAGAACCTGTTTACTGCATATTCCGATAGTGTCAGAGTTTTGGCGTGCTTGCCAAAAGTAAATTTAGCATACATACACCAAATATCTCCAAAGTTAGTTATTTTGAATAAAAGTTACTTCAAACTGAAGTAAGATAGATTATAACAATTAATTTAATATATATATCTCAGAAAAATTACAGAACCTCAAAACCATCGGACTATGCAACTTTATATCATCATCATGCTGTCGGTCGCGATGCGACAAAGACTGCTGTCATTACTTGACTGCCGCTCTCCATTTTTGTGCGGTTGTACATTTCATGAAATCTGCCTGCAAATATGTTGAAGTGCTGCTGGCTTTTGCAAGTTACCAGCGGCACTCTCTTGCGGAGCAAATAGAGGTTTTACACCGGTGTCGCAGTTTCAGCGCCCGGTCAGTTTCAACGGCCCGTATAGACTCAAACTCAAGGCATTGTCAATGGTCGTGAGCAATCTTCATACAGAAAATATAGCAAAAGTGAAATATCTCTAAAAATACACCACCTATTAACAAATCGCTTTGTACACATATAGAAAACATCTTTACCAAAAAGACTGTATTAGATTTATAAGGTTAGGGTTATTGATTTGTATTAATTTTGAATAAAACTAAGGTTTTGCACTGCACGTACCGTCAAACTCAAGGCATTGTCAATGGTCACTAGCAATCTTCATACAGAAAATACAGGAAAAGTGATCTATCTCTACAACCACACCACCTAGAAACAAATCGCTTTGTACACATGTAGAAAAGATCTTTACCAAAAACATTATATTAAATTTATAAGCTTAGTGACAATGATGTTAGATTTTGATGCATGCGCATGAAACTGACCGGGCGCTGAAACTGACCGGGCGCTGAAACCGCCACACTGGCAAGAACATGTCAAGACAGGCGAAAAACTATTTGTCCCTGCAGTGGCTGGTCGGGAGATGTTGGGAGTTCCATACATCAACCGCCCTTAATACTGCCACAGTGACATGGTTTTCTGTTTAGGGTTTGCTCCCTTAGCCTTCGGTTCTGTCAAGAACCTGTACCACAAGGCAGTGGTTTACAAGTCTGCAGGGCAGGGGTGTCAAATCCCTGAGGTGTTGCAATACCTGCAATACCTGCAATACCTGCAATACCTGCAATACCTGCAATACCTGCAATACCTGCAATACCTGCAATACCTGCATACTAACGCAACTTTAAATAGCGAGTATCTTAACGCCCCTCCTTAAAGTCCCCCCCAACAACTCCCCATCTCCTCCACCCTACCCCCCACACATTGAATAATATGCACCCCACCCTACCCCACCCCTTCCACCTGTATATTACATTGTGCTCATTGTTGCTTTCCCTAATCATACTCTATCATCGACAAGAACTGTTCCACCACTTTTTTATGTGTAGCACTTCTGGTGATGTTAAGCAATGTGGCTTTTTTTTCTCCTTTTTAAAAGAATTTTCTTAGTTCTTTTCCTTCTCTCACATACACCCGGTAAATCCCCATGGATATAACCCTAGGCCCGTAGTTGCACCCCCCCTCCGCCCCCTTCCCTCCGCCCCCCCCCCCCCACACAATCATCCCTCCCATAAGAAGGGTTTAATTGGCGTATAAGAGCGTGAGGACACTCAACAATTCATGAAGGCTGAGAGGACTACAACAATAAAAAGAAATAAAAACAGGATATAGAAGGTTATCCACCATCTTATGGGAGCGGCATTGAATATGGAGACTATAAAAAAAACAGGGGGGCGGGGGGAGGGGGGGGGCATAGGAGTGGGTAGAAGTTGTTGATTGCATGTAACAGAAAAAGAGGCCATATTGCCTGATCATTGCCTGTCTGCTATAGTGAACACCGGGGGAGGGGGAGGGGGAGGGGGAGGGGAGTGGGGAGGGGAAGGGAGGATGGGATGGGAGAGGAGAGCGAATGGGAGGGAGAGGGGGAGAGGATTGGGGAGGAATGGGAGGGGAAGGGAGGGCGGGAGGGGGTTGGGGTGGGGGATGGGGGTAGGAGAGGGGAGAAGCATGCGAGGAGAGGGAGGAGAGAAGGGAGGGGAGAGGGGAGAGGGATGAGAGGAGAAGGGGATGGGATGGAAAAGGAAGGAGAGGGGATGGTGAAGAGGAGAGAAGGGGCGGGAGAAAGGGGAAGAGTGATGGCGAGGGGCGAGGGAGGGGAATAGAAGAGGGAGGGGAATAGAAGGGGGAGGGGTAGGGGAAGAGGAGGAGAGGAGGGGGAGGGACAGGAGAGGAGAGGAGAGGGCGAGGAAGAAGGGAGGGGAGGGGAAACGGGAGGGGGCGGCGGAGAAGGAAGGGGAGGAGGAGGGGAGGAGGGGAGGAGGGGGAGGAGGGGAGGGAGGCGGAAGGTGGAGGAGGACGGGAGGGGGGAGGATGAGGGGTAGATCCTGGAAGGGGAGTGACATAGAGGGGAGAGGGAGGATGAGGGGAGGAGGAGGGGGGGGGGGTGACTGGGAGGAGGGGTAATCGAGTGTAGATTGAGAGGAGGAAGGGTCGCATAGGGTGGCTGGGTGTGTAGGGGTAGGTGTGGTGGAGGGGGTGGAGGAATGGTGGCATGGGGTGATGGTTGTATCTGTGTGTGGGGGGGGGGGTGAAAGGGGTGATTGGGTGTTGTGTGGGAGGGGAGAGGTGTGAAGATGTGGTGATATAGTGGTCGGAATCGGGTGGTGGGTTGGTGTTTGAGAGGGGATAGGTGTTAAGAGGTGAGGGTATAGTGGTATGTATGTGTGTGTGTGGGTGGGGGGGGGGATGGTGGTATCGGGTGGTTGAAGTATGTGGGAAGGGAGAGGTGCAAGGTGGTAGTGATCTAGTGGTTGGGTGTGCGCTGGGGGAGGGGAGGAGTAGGGGGGATAGGGTGGTGGATGCATGTGTGTGAGGGTTTTAAGAGGTAGTGATCTAGTGGTTGCATGTGGTTGGGGTGGGGGAGATGGTGATATAGTGGTTGTGTGTGGAGGGAGGGTGGTGGTATCGGGTGGTAGCTGCATGTGTGTGTGTGGGGGAGGTGTTAAGTGGGTGTGGGGGAGGGGGGAGGGGGGTAGGTAGGAGGGTTGCGTGCTCTTATCTCCTCCCCCCCTTCCCCCTACCCCCTCCCCCATCACTGTTTTTTAAGGCTGGTTTCCTTCGGCGTGTAATACCCCTGTTATTTCAATAGACCGCCCAATACAAAGTCTATTGACACTGGATTACCATTAGCCGTGATAGCGCCATTGACACATGAACGACAAGTGAGATTATTGGGTTTACTTTAGTCTACTCGCACCGCCACACGACTGAAGACCTTAAAAAAAACACCACACGCACACACAAAAGAAACACCCCCCCCCCCCACACACACATAACGAAATCCTCACACCTACCACCACCACCCACACACACACAGAAATCCTCACACCTACCACCACCAAGAAAAGAAGAACGCAGAAAAAGAATAAATGCCGATGTAAAAATAACCAAATAAATATATATAAAAACAAATAAATAAAAGAAAATAAAGACGATGTGGCCAAAATAAGCATGTCTTATGTAAATGAGTCTGTAGTCAGATTGAATTCCATTGAATGGGGTGGGTGGGTGGGGGGTGGGGGCTGCACATTTGGCCGATTTGCTGATTTATTCATAGCGTGACATGTTCTGGGCATGCGCTCTTGTTATGCGCATGCGCACTTGCCATGCACTTATGCGCATGCGCACTTGATGGGCGTTGATGACACCGATCGCGACTTCATCCGGTAAAGCTGACCAATCTGGTGGTTTTAAATTGTATGCCTTATTTGTTTTTGATAAATATATGTTTGTTGATTTTTATAATCAATGTTATTTCAGTTTGGAGCAGATTTTATTTAAATTTGCATGGTCTGGTGCTTTTTAGTTTCTGTCATTTTCTGTGATAAATATATTAGGTTGATTGTTATAACCCATCTTATTTTAGTTTGAAGTAACTTTTATTTTAAATGGCTAATTTTAAAGATAATTGAAGTTCAAACATACAAGATTTATTTTGGCAAGCACACCAAAAATATGACGCCATAGGCTTCCGCGGTAATACCTTCCATTAAATTAACTCAATATTCCCTTCTATGTGACAATACAGCCATGCTCATTAAGTGCATTAATATCTAAGTTAAATATACGGAATTAAATCTACATAATTGCTTTGGTTTTGAAAATTTGATGTTTCCATCGGACTGTGCAGTTTTGAGAGTTTGTTATCTCTGAATAGCCCGATGAAAGCATCAACTTTCAAAAGGAAAAATATTACGTAGATTTAATCGTACTTTAGATACATATGCACTCATTAAACATGTGTGTTGTTTTGAAAGGAGATGAAAACAGTAAATCAATGTACTTGAACCTGTTCCTGCTGAAGCCTCTTGTGTTCGAATTCTGACATGCACACCCAAATTATGGCTGCATTTCTGTTCGCGTCAGATATCTCCAAATTTAAACATTATAACAAAGATTACTTCAAGATAAAGTAAGAAGGTCGATTATAATATTTATCTTTAAAAGAAAGGCAGAAAGACAAAACCTTTAGATTGTTTCCCCCCCCCCCCCACCACATCTCCCTTTCTTCCTCCCCTCTCCCTTTCTCCCTTACCCCTGTGTTCTCTGTTCCCCTATCACCTCCCCGCTCCATATCTCCCTTCCTCATCCCCTTTCCCCTTCTTTCCTACTCTCCCTCCACCCCTCCCTCCCTCTTTCTCCCTTCCGCATTCCCCAACCCCCTTCCCCCACCACTCCGACTCCGTTGTTCTCGTCCCCCACCCCCCCCCCCCCCCATTCTCCCATCCCCACATCCCACCCTCCCCCTCGTCCCCCTCTCCCCCCCCACCCCTCTTACCTCCCCCTCCCCCTCACCCTCCCCCTCCCCCACTTCCCTCACCCCTCCCCCCCTCCCCTCCGCCTCTCCACCCCCCACCCTCCCTCTCCCCCCCCCTCCTCCCTCTCCCCCCCCCCACCCCCCCTCACTCCCCCTTCCTCCCCCCCCACCCCCTCTCTCCCCCCCCCCCCTCCCCACCACCCCCTCTCCCCCTTCCCTCCCCTCCCCCTCCCCTCCCCCCCCCCCCCCTCCCCTCCCCCCCCCCTCCCCTACCCCCCCCCCCCCCTCCCCCTCACCAACCCCCCTCCCACCCCTCCCCCCCCCTCCCCCACCCCCTCTCCACCTCCCCCCTCCCCCCCCGCCCCCCCTCCGCCACCCTCCACCCCACACCCCCCTCCCCCCCCCCCCCCCTCCACACACACACCCACCCCACCCCCTCCCCCTCACCCCCCCCCCACCCCCTCCCCCCCCCCCCCCACCCCCCCCCACCTCCCCCTCCCACACCCCCCCCCCCCCCCCCTCCCCCCTCCCCCCCTCCCCCCCCCCCCCCCTCCCCCCCCCTCCCCCCCTCCCCCCCCCCCTCCCCCCCCCTCCCCCACCCCCCCCCCTCCCCCCCCCCCCCCCCCCCTCACCCCCCCCCCTCCCACCCCCCTCCCCCCCACCCCCCCCCCCCCCCCCCCCCTCCCCCCCCCCCCCCCTCCCCCCTCCCCCCCCACCCCCCCCCCCCCCACCCCCCTCCCCCCCCCACCCCCCCCCTCCCCCCCTCCCCCCCCACCCCCCCCCCCTCCCCCCCCCCCCCCCCCCCCCCCACCCCCCCCCCCCCCCCCCCCCCCTCCCCCTCCCCCCCCCCCCCCCACCCCCCCCCCCCCCCCTCCCCCCCCCCCCCCCCCCCCCCCCCCCCTCCCCCCTCCCCCCCCCCCCCCCCCCCCCACCCCCCCCCCCCCCCTCCCCCCCCCCCTCCCCCTCCCCCCCCCCCTCTCCCCACCCCCCCCCCCCTCCCCCCCCCCCCCACCCCCCCCCCCTCCCCCCCCCCCTCCCCCACCCCACCCCCCCCCTCCCCCTCCCCCCCCCCCCCACCCCCCCCCCCCCCCCACCCTCCCCCCCCCACCCCCCCACCCCACCTCCCCCCCCCCCCACCCCCCCCCCCCCCACCCCCCCCGCACCCCCCCTCCCCCTCCCTCCCCCTCCCCCCCCCCCCCCACCCCCCCTCCCCCCACCCCCACCCCCCCACCCCCCCCCCCCTCCCCCCCCCACCCCCCTCCCCCCCGCCCTCCCCCCCACCCCCCCCCCCCCCCCCCACCCCCCCCCCCCCTCCACCCCCCCCTCCCACCCCCCCCCCCCCCCCCCCCCACCCCCCCCCCCCCCCCCCCCCCACCCCCCCTCCCCCCCCCCCCCTCCCCCCCACCCCCCCCCCCCTCCCCCCCCCCCCCCCACCTCCCCCCCCCCCCCCCCTCCCCCCACCCACCCCCCCTCCCCCCCCCCCCCCTCCCCCCCCCCCCCCCCCCCCCCCCACCCCCCCCCCACCCCCACTCCCCCCTCCCCCCCCCCCACCCCCCCTCCCCCCCCCCCCCCACCCCCCCCCCCACCCCCACCCTCCCCTCCCCCCTCCCCACCCCCCCCCCCCCCCCCACCTCCCCCCCCACCCCTCCCCCTCCCCCCCCCCCCCCCCCCCCCCTCCCCCCCCACCCCCCCCCCCCCCCCCCCCACCCCCCCCCCTCCCCCTCCCCCCCCCCTCCCCCCCCCCCCCCCCCTCCCCCCCCCCCACCCCCCCCCCCCCTCCCCTCCCCCCCCCTCCCCCCCCCCCCCCCCCCCCCCTCACCCCCCCCCCCCCCCCCTCCCCCCCCCCCCCCACCCCCTCCCCCCCCACCTCCCCCCCCCCCCCTCCCCCCCCCCCCCCCTCCCCCCCCCCCCCCACCCCCTCCCCCCCCCCCTCCCCCCCCCCACCCCCACCCACCCCCCCCCCCCCCCCCCACCCCCCCCCCCCCCCCCCTCCCCTCCCCCCCACCCCCCCCTCCCCCCTCCCCCGTCCTCCCCCCCCCCCCCTCCCCCCTCCCCCTCCCCCACCACCCCCCCCCCACCCCCCCCCCTCCTCCACCCCCCCCCCCCTCCCACTCGCACTCCCCCCCACCCCACCCCCTCCCCCCTCCCCCCCCCCTCACCCCCTTCCCCTCCCCCTCCCCCCTCCCCCACCCCACCCACCCCCCCCCCCCCCCCCTCCACCCCCTCCCCCCCCACCCTCTCCTCCCCCCCACCCCCCCCCCCGCACCCCCTCCCCTCCACCCCCTCCCCTCCCACCCTCCCCCCCCCCACCCCCCCCACTCCCCCTCCCCCCTCACCCCCTCCCCTCCCCCGCCCTCCCCCCACCCCACCCCCTCCCCTCCCCCCCCCTCCTTCACCCTCCCCTCCCCCCCCCCTCTCCCCCACCCACCCCCCCCTCCCCCCTCCCCCCCTCCACCCCCTTCCCCTCCCACTTGTATCTTCCCCACAACACACCCACTCCCACTTCCCTCCTCCTTCACCCCTTCCCCTCCCACTTGTCTCTTCCCCACAACACACCCACTCCCACTTCCCTCCTCCTTCACCCCCTTCCCCTCCCACCTGTCTCTTCCCCACCACCCACCCACTCCCACTCCCCCCCTCCTTCACCCCCTTCCCCTCCCCCTTGTCCCTTCCCCACCACACCCCACTCCCACTTCCCCCTCCTTCACCCCCTCCCCTCCCACTGTCTCTTCCCCACACCACACCCACCTCCCACCCCCCCCTCCTCCTTCCCCCCTTCCACTCCCACTTGTATCTCCCCACCACCACCCACTCCCACTTCCCTCCTCCTCCACTCCCCTTCCCCTCCCACTTGTCCCTTCCCCACAACACCCCCACTCCCACTTCCCCCCCCCCCCTCCTCACCCCCTTCCCCTCCCACTTGTCTCTTCCCCACAACACACCCACTCCCACTTCCCCCCCCCTCCTTCACCCCCTTCCCCTCCCACTTGTCTCTTCCCCACAACACACCCACTCCCACTTCCCCCCCTCCTCCTTCACCCCTTCCCCTCCCACTTGTCTCTCCCCCACCACACACCCACTCCCACTCCCCCCCTCCTCCACCCCCTTCCCCTCCCACTTGCCCCTTCCACATAACACACCCACTTTCCCTGTTTACTCCGGTAACCCGTTATTAATTACCCTAATTAGATGCCCTCAATCCCCCCCCCTCCTCCTCCCACTTTTCCCCACCCACCCATCCATCCACCCGCCCACCCATCCAACCACCCACCCACCCACCCCTACCTGCGCAATCCATCCCGAGCCTCGATTTCGTCGCGTCCCTCTTGGGGGTGATGCAGTCTACGTGCCGCATTTTCGCCCAGTTTCCCGCGCGTTTACGTCACGGGACGGGCGGGAGGAGGAAGGGCGGGAGGGGAGGGTGGTCATGACGGGTGGCGGTGGCGGTGGCGGTGGCGGTGGGCGTGGCGGTGGTGGGAGGAGGGGTTGGGGAAAGGATTGCTTTAATGTGGACATCAATATCCTAATCATCGATTTCCGGCCGACCAGCGAAATGATCAAAGGGCCAGAATCAGCGCAATTTAGATCGGTTCCCGCTCCTCCATTCACCTCCCTTTCCGGCCCACTCTCCCTCTCTCTCTCGCTATTTTCTCCCTCCCTCCTCTTCATTCTCTCCATCCCTCTATCCTCTCCAATTTCTCCCTCCCTCCTCTCCAATCTCTCCCTTTCTGTTCTCCGTTCTATCTCCCTTCTCTCCACCCTCTCCCTATTCTCCCACTCCTCCCTCTCTCTCCTCTCCCTTCTCTTCCTCCTCTCCCTCTTCTCCTCCTCTCTCTCTCCCTCCACCTCCTCTTCCCCCATACATCCTCTTCCTTCTCTTCATCTATTCCCTCCCTCTCTATCCTCCCGCTCCCTCTCTATCCTCTCTCTCCCCCCCTCCCTCTCTATCCTCCCCCTCCCTCTATATCCTCTCCTCCCTCTCCATGCCCCCTCCCTCTCTATCCTCTCCCTCCCTCTCTATCCTCACCCTCCCTATCCCCCCTCCCTCTCTATCCTCTCCCTCCCTGTCTATCCTCTCCCCCCTCTCTATCCTCACCCTCCCTACCCCCCCCCCTCCCTCTCTATCCTCTCCCTCCGCCCCCTCCTCTCCCCCATCGTGTGTATTTAATGTGTGTGTGTGAGTGCGTGTGTGTGGGGCGGTTAACATCGTACTGCGGGTATTGATAATGGATGTGTATATGTGGGAGCCATGCCTTAGGTTGTGGTGGCGCAGTGTGTGCGCGCGTGCGTGCGTGAGCGTGTGCGTCAATGTAAACACGCATGCGCGTGGGTGTTTTGGGTATGACTAAGGTGCGATGAGGTTTTCTAACCAGACACCTGGCATAAAACCAAACTCATATTATTATGATGTTTACAAAAGTGATTCTCATCTCAAGACCCAAGCGACCACTTCTTAATTGCCCAACTAAACATTGAAAAGGAAGAAGGTCGTCCATTTATTTTAATTTATAGCTAAAATTAACTTCTTCTTTTCCCTGAATTTACCTTGTTTTCCTCCCTCCATCGGCGGTGTGTGAAATTAAGAACTCGAAGCGACAGTACACAGAATAGTGGAGGCTGATTCTGTCTTTGTTCTTTTTTTTTGTATTTTCATATTTGGAAGTGATGAGGAGAGGAAGGGTGTGTCAGTATTTCTTTTAATTATTAATTCTTTTTAAATATAAACATATCTGGGAGACTCATTTCATGCGACAACACCACCTTATCAACAACAAAAACACACTAGGCCGCTCGGTCTTGAGGCCGTGGGAAATGAGGTTTGATATAAAAATCCAAATTGTTGAGGAACCAAGCCGGCCACTTTCCCTGGGCGAAGGCAAGCCTGCAGTTTCTTATGGTATTTAAAACCAAAAATAATTAGTTTATTATTTTGAATGACCTGTGCCCTTTTTTTTTTAAATTATTATTTCTCCATCCATACACCCACCAACCCTCCCTCCCACCCTCCCCTCTCCCTCTTTAACCAGATGGGATGGCCGAATGAGTTGAGCATCCGCCTCCCGTTTTGGTAGATCGTGGATTCGAACCCATGGGTTCAAATCCTGGTTGAGTCAAACCAATGATTTACTAAATTGATAATTGTCGCTTCCGAGCCAGGCGCTTGGCTTCAATAGGACAGGACAAGGTCTGGTTGCCTAAGTGTCAGGATAATGTGACTTAGTGGGATATCAGGTCAAGGTCCTAGCGGCCAGGTCTCCCAGTGGGGGGGGGGGGGGGTAGCACTATAAAGTCACCATGAGTGTACACTGTCACAAGACAAGTCACTACCCATCCTGATATGACCTTAGATGTTTCCAGGATGTTAAACTCCAACAACCAACCAACCAATCTCCGTCTTTGCATCCGGTTTGCAGACCAAGATGGCCGACGTACCGGTGGAGAGAGTCGTGGAGCCCCCCCCCCCCCCTCTGGTGAGAGAAAAAAGAACTAAACAAACACGCGCGCACACAAAAAACACACTGCGACGCGTCTTGATCAGTTTCTAAATGTCACAACGTGGCGCAGTGGGAGAAAAAGAGTCATGACACCAGTAAAACTGGCAGCCAATAAGAAAGGCTCGCACTACTTTTTCTCAGCCTAATCACTGCTAACTGCATTGTGTGAGTGAGAGGTAAACAGATTCCACATAGGCTTTTGCCAACTGTCGTCTGCCTTTTGCCATCGAATCGCCGTCCGAAATTCCACCGGTTTGTCAAATGTTAACCGTTGTATCTTGATAGACTTCGATGGGGAGAAATGTTAGACGGGATGGCCGAATGAGTTAGAGCGTCCGTCTCCCATGCTGGTAGATCGTGGGGTCTTGGGTTCGAATCCTGGTCGAGTCAAACCAATGACATAACAATTTGTACTTGTTGCTTCCTAGCCAGATGCTCGGCATTAGTAGGATAGGGCAAGGAGCAGTGGCATGAGGAAGACCAGTCGTCTGTGACTGAAATTTCCCCTGCTTAAACAACTAATGTACCAACAAAATAAAAATGTGCAAAGTACTAAGATTTCCTGTTTGAGTTATGTGATAAATGTTGATTATCTGGTCCTATTTGAATTATATACCAATTATTACTAGACCAATTATTGTGGCCATTTCTATTTAGGTTTTGTGCTAAATACTAGCAGTTCCTATTAGGGATATGTACTCAATATTAGTAGGCTGCTACAGCCCGTCCTATTTGAGTTATGTAGTAAATACCAGTAGATGTTTGTGTATCTTGTCCTATTTGAGTTATATACTAAATACTAGTGGACCTTGATATGTCTGGTCCTATTTGAGATATGTGCTGGTCCTAATGTATCTCCGAAAGCAGCACAGGTTCTTGATGTCAGACTCTTGGGTGGTTCGTAACCTTGAAGGTTACAGGCCGCAGCTCTGCAGCAATAAGAGAACGGCCCCGATAAATCGGTCCGTTCTTCGGATTGAAGATTTAACTTCTTGGGGGGCGGTTGTAGAAGCGGGGGCTACTTTACAACAATAACAAGAGTCATTGGAGTGGCACTGGATCACTCTACTCCAGTCCGATTGTAGCAGTGCACTCACATCCAATAGCCGATGGTTCAGGGAAAAGGTGGGATCTGCAGGCAAGAACAAAGTGAAACAGTGAAAAAGGAACAGAGCCCCACCCAAGTAAACAGCTCGAGAGAGAATAAAAGAAAGGGTAGTATAGAGGAAAGAGAAGTGATGAGAGTCGAGCCAAAGGACTGTGACTTCTTGCCCTGTGGTGACCAGTCAGCGAGCCAAGAGACATGGAAGAAGTAAGAGGTAGAAAGTGAATTGCTGACCGGCTCCCCCTCCTGCAACTCTTTTCAGACATAACCAAGGAGGAGCGCGGCGTAGTGGAGAGGAGATAGAAGAGGTGTGAACGAAGCCGGGTCCGGACATCAAGTGTTGGTGTCGTTGCGAGTATTAAGTTCTGCGCCTGCGCCTGAGCCTGCACCTCGTTTCTTTATACTACTCACACTGCGCACCAGACTGCGTTTGTCCCGCGCTATGCACTCTGCTATTATATGCTAACCATATCCCATAATCCTTTGCGGTTGGACGAGGCCACTCCAGCACTATAAAGCCGCCATGAGTGCTCACTGTCGCAAGTCAGTACCCGTCCTGGTATGGCTTCGGGTCTTGCTGGGACGTTAAACTACAATAACCAACCAACCTCCTCCGCCCGCCCGCCTTCTTAAGAAGAGGACTGGGGTTGGGCTCCTAGAGGGCATTTTTCTCTCCACCCCATCGAGCTGCCCCGCCTCCCCCCCCCCCCACCAGCCCGCCTGCCCACCTGCCTGCCCCAACACCTCCTTCCTCCCTCCTGACCTCTCTGACCACTCCCCACCGGAAGCCAACTCCCGGCTGCTTAGGACCGCCTTCAGCAGTGCCCATACAATGCTGCAGATTCGCGCCCTTTAGCGCACCAACGCGACTGAAAACTCCCCAAAAACAACAAAACAGGGCACCTCCCGACCACACCGCTAGAACAACGTGGTGACCGAGGGCACATGCGCATAAGTAAGCAAAGTAAACCAAGGCGCAATGACGGCCGGCGATGCGCACAGAAGGCTGGCTTTGCATCGCGCACTCACCCAGCTGAGCGGAAATTATATTTGTACTGTGGTCAGAAACATCGCTTCAAAAACCCGATATATCACATCCCAGAGGAGGACCTCATCGTAACGCCTTGTGTGCTTTGTGGTCGGTTGGTTGGTTGTTGGGGTTTTACGCCCTGGCAAAATCTAAGGTCATATCAGGATGGGTACCGACTTCTGACAGTGACTTTATAGGGATGCTCCACTGGGAACTCATGCCACTGGCACCATAACCTGATATCCCACTCAGTCACATTATCCTGAAACTGCACTAACTAGTCCTTGCATTATCCTATTACTGCCGAGTGCCAAGCTAGGAAGCGACAAGTGTCAATTTTGTAAGTCATTAGCTTGACTCGATCAGGAATCAAACTCTCGACCTTCTGCACGGGAAGGATGTGCTGTACGGATTCCATCAGCGGATCTAGCGTGTGTATTTTGTGAGTGCAGTACCTTTCTTAAGTGTGATACACACCCCTGGTTACACACACCTCTCTACACACATCCATCTACACACCGCTGGTTACACACAGGCCACTACTCCCAGCTAACAATTACAACACACACACAAGAGCATAAAGCCGATCCTGCACATGCGCACTGAAGTGTCCGTAAGACTTACCTCGATTTCTTTGCAGATTTGCTTCTTGCTGTTCATGGGTTTCGGTCCGAGAGGTGGCAGTGACTTTGCAACCCTCTGTGCGGCTTGAGCAATGGCTTTGATCTGGTTTTCACTTAGGATAGGCATCGGGGAGGGAGAACTCGTGTCCCGCTGCCGAGGGGAGAGAGCAGAAGAAATGGCAATGTTACTTATTTAAGTAACACATAGTCCGTCCGATGTCGGATTTCTAGCTGGGTATTTTTTGTTGTTTTACTATTCAATTCTTTTTTTTAATGCGACTTCTATTTTTAGAGTATATTCGAATCCACCTAATGTGAAGTGCAGCAAAGGAATTTATATAGACATAATATTTATATTGAGCTATAATAGAGATATATATGTATGTAATATATATATATATTTATATGTACATATATATGTGTATACATGTATGTATATGTATATGTATATATGGATATATGTATATGTATATACATATGTATGTACATATTTTTTTTATATATATGTATATTTATGTATATATATATATGTATATATATGTATATATATACATATATATACAAACCCACTCGTTCACGAGTATAAAGGTGCGTAAGGGAAGATTCCTTATATTGGCCACCCTTATGTTGTGTACTACTTTATGGATGACCTCCTCGTCACGGTGGACAGGTGGCGCCATCACCCCCCCCCCCCCCCCCCCCCCCACCGCTACCAGTGCTGCGAATACTGTCTGTCACTAAGCCATGGGACCGACTTTAAATGATCCATTTAGGGAGGTGGTCGGTTTAGGGAGTATTTTTTATTGCTACAATGGTATTGTATGGGTGATCATTTCAGACCCAAATAAAACGATCGAAATAGGGGAGTGGTCAATAAGCGGAAGTGGTCTGTTAGAGAGGTTTTACTGTATTTGCATATATGGATAGTGATAAGACGTTATCGTGTGTAATAAGATGTGGAGTCCCCCCCCCCCCCGCACCCAGGCGTTATATATATATATATGTAAAATCCTCTGGTGCAACTGACACTGATCAACATCTGGTGGAGGCGAGGTTGGCTGCAGGTGGCGCCACCTGTATAGTGTAATTTTTTACAGAGTATAACAATATAATAATATAGTAATATTCCCTTCTGTATTTTTATACTCGCATAGTACATTATAATATCATATATGTTGGCTCAGCCCTTCATATGTATATAGGCATACATGTATATTTGTATATATGTATATAAATATATACATATGTATATATATATATATTGTATGTGAACATATATGTGTAGTAGTCAGCACTGACCTCTCAGGCAAGTAACCACATAGACAGGTAGGCGTGGGTCATTTGTTGATATCAGGGAGCCTAGGTGGTATAATGGTTAGCACACTGGCCCGGAATGCAAAGAAATGTGGGTTCAAGTCCCACTCTAGGCGCAATATTTCCCATTTTCATCACCCCCACAACATATCTATATGTGATGTATAATACTTATCGGAGTATGTATAAAAGCATGTAAGGGCATGTTCCCTAATAGCATAACCCATGTGTTGTGCACTACTCTATGGGGGACAACTTTACCAGTTGTGACCGGTGGCGCCACCACTGCCCAACCATGCCAGTGGCGCGAAACACTGCCACTCGCTTACTGGAATTGTATATGCATATTACACATGTATATTTGCATATTTCCACTCCGACCGCACATTAGCCGACTGCAGCATCGAAGCAATTTTGCCCACCTGCCGACCCACCCAATTGTACTAACAAATCGCCTCCCAAATATGTGGGAAAAAAGAATCAAAAGTGCAATTTGTATACTTCCCCCAAAAAAGCGAAAATAAACAAACGAGCATCGGGTCAATCAATCATATTGGCTGATGATGAAAACTCTGACGTCACTATTGCTGTTTGAATACCACCCAGCTTTGAGCTGATCAATGAATACAACATCGATAGCCTTAACGTGGTTTGAGGCGAATGAGCAGGTGGTGGCTATGTCATATCGAATAAAGGGAGAGGAGGAGGGGGCGGTTCAACGACTTAATGTGCCCTGTTACTATTTATAGATTTGACCCCGTTGATAACGCGCACAAACGTCAACCAAGCCCCGATGACACCCCCCCCCCCCCACCCCCAGTGTAAACACCACGTGATTAGTAGCGTGGAGCATGGTGGCCTAATGGTCAAGACGGCGCCCAGTGGTGTAATGACAAGTCCCACTGAGGCACACACCTGGTGATTCAACCCTGGTGGCTAAAAAACGAACTACCGCCACTGGTACAGGTGTAATGGCCGCCAATTCTGAATGGAGAACGTTGAAAGCGAGAGGGTTTGGTTTGGTTGTTGGAATTTTATGCCCTGGCAACATCTAAGGTCATATCAGGATGGGTACCGACTTGCGACAGTGCACACTCATAACGACTTTCATAGTGCTGCCCCACTGGGAAATCAGGCCACGAGCACCATGACCCAATATCCCACTTAGTCACATTATCCTGACACTGAGCCAACCAATCCTTGCCCTATACTAATAATGCAGAGTGCCTGGATAGGAAACAACAAGTATGCATTTTGTAAATCATCTGTTTGACTCGACCGGGAATTGAACTCCCGACCTTCTGCACGGGATGCCTGCGCTCTACTGATTCGGCTGATTCCAATGTAGCCTTTGGTTAATTGATTAATTAATTGCTAAACTAATTAAGTGATTGTTTAGTTAATTGCCTAATTGGAACTTTACAACCTAGCAACATGTCAGGGTAATAATATCAGATCAGGCAGCAAGTATATTCTCTCGCTGGTTTCATAGCGCTGCCTAACTGAGATATCATGGGACAATATGACACTCAGTCACATTATCCTAACACTGCACCGACCACTCTCCTGGCAACGCTCTCCTGCCAATGCCGGATTATCAAACGAGAAAATAACAGGTAAGTCTGTGATTTGACTCAGCCAGCAATCGAACCCACAACTTCACGCCGGAAGCCACAACTGATTCATCAAAGGGTGTGGTATGTGCTGTCCCATCTGTGGGAAAGTGCATACAAAAGACCCCTTGCTGCTTGTCGGAAAAAATAGCCTATGTGGCGCCAGCAGCTTTCCTCCAAAGAAATATGTCAGAATGACCATATGTTTGATGTCCAATAGCTGATGATAAAAATCATTGCGCTCTAGAGGCGTCGTTAAATACAACAAACTTTCCTTTCACGCCGGAACCGGGGTGCTCTCCAACTAGGCCATCCAGTGCGGTTGTGCAAAAGTTGTGTTCAAGTTTCGATGCACATTAGAGATTGAGGTTATTTTGTCCCACTCGACCAAATCGCACGACAAATGAAAGAGGACTGCAGCAGAGATAAGCCTGGCAATTAAGAAATGCGGCGCGAACCAGCACTCATTCCTCCCACTCCGACCGCACATTAGCCGACTGCCGCATCGAAGCAATTTTTGCCCACCCGCCGACCCACCCAATTGTACTAACAAATCGCCTCCCAAATATGTGGGAAAAAAGAATCAAAAGTGCAATTTGTATACTCCCCCGAAAAAAGCGAAAATAAACAAACGAGCATCGGGTCAATCAATCATGTTCGATGTAAGAGGTGCTTGGAGAGTGTTCTATGTTGGATCTTGAGAGTGAGAGAGCGGGGAAGTGAAGTCGTTGTGTGAGTTTGAATGAGAAAGCTCAGTTACGTGTGAGTAAGACGTCACTGAGTGCCCCGACGGACGCTGCCATCTTGCCTCAATTAACTACGCATTAATGAATTATGTACACCGAAGAAAAGAAATTGAAGCACTAGACTGAAATTTAACCAATTTCGCCAAAGTCGAACCTGCTAATGCTTTAGTTCTGGTTGTTGTGCCAAGCTTTAGGTGAATGAATGATTAATCTGTCTGTGTATGTGTGGTGTGGTGTGTGTGGGGTGGGGGTGTGAAGCGACATATCTTGTATAGTAGTGCAGTGTTAGCAAAAGCGGGTTCCAGATTCTACCTGTGCGAGTGGGAGAAGAGACAAACAGCCAGATACATGCAACCAGTGCTGAGAGTAAGAACGGGGTGCGGTGGTTGGGGACCTAATGATGTAAAGGCGCTCGGATTACTCGGAAGGCAAAGCGTTTCGAAAATGATTGTTTACGGAGGAGATGAGAACCCACATGTGGGAATCTACGATGGAGTTGGAAACTTCAAAATAAAATTTGTGTGAACTCTTAAGCCTGGTACACACCTCCCGTATACGATTCATGTGTTAAAATGCACTGCCCAACGCAACCCGACCCAACCCGATTCCCGACTAAAATTGAAAACCGGGGACAATACACATATCCCTACTGCTAAAGATTGGGGTGCTCACATATACCGTTTCTCGAACGGCCCGATTCATTTTTCGAATCTTATAAGATTCCAGTCTTAAGCCCTAAAACTGAGTTTTAAGTCACAATCGCAAGGCTCTGGTGTGATAGGGGGTCACACACCTAAAGACTGAAACCGACGAAAAACTGCACTTTAGTCACGAAACGGCCGTTAGGTTTTATACGGGAGGTGTGCACCAGGATTTATATTGGTGTAGACAATAGTTGAGAATGAGGTAGAAAGAGGAGGTTCTGTTTATATATTGGACCAGGCTATGCAACGGACTGACTATAGTCAAACACACCGTGATGATTTAGTTTGTTTGGTTGTTGACATTTTATCGGCTAACAACATTTAAGGTCATACCAGGATGGGTACCAACTTGTGACAGTACACATGCATGGGTGGTGCCTTCGCAGTGCTACCCCACCAGGAAATCAGGCCACTGGCACCATGACCCGATATCCCACTCACCCACATTATCCTGACACTGAGCTAACCATTCCTTGCCCTATCCTATTGATGCCGAGCGACAGGGTAGGAAGCGACCAGCATCAATTTTGCAAGGCATTGGTTTGACTTGACTGGGAATCGAACACCTGACCTTCTGCACGCGAGGCCTGCGCTCTGCCGAATCTGCCACCGCACCCGGTATCACTGGTCTGAGTCACAAAAACGTCCTATATACAGACCTGCCAACATTTCTTGTTTTTATTTAAAGTTGCGTAGTCCGATGGTTTTGAGTTTCTGTCATTTGCTGAGATAATTAGGTTGATTGCTATAATCTACCTTACATTAGTTTGAAGTAACTTGTATTGTAAATGGCAAACTGTTGAGATATTTGAAATGCAAACATGCCAAATTAATTTGGCCAAGCACGCCAACACTCTGACCGCATAGGCTTCGGCACTAACAGATTCTAGTAAATTGTCTCAGTATTCCCTTTTATGTTGTGACAAACGTTTAATAAATGCATCAGTATCTAAGTTAAATATGTAGAATCAACTCTAGATAGTTGTTTTGGTTTTTTAATATTTGATGTTTTCATCGGACTATGCGGCTTTAAAGAAAAAAGATTAGTTTGCTTGGAAATCATAACATTCCATATCACATACCGCTAATAGTATTTGTTGTTTTTTTGTTATTGCCACCATGCCGACAGCATGCCACACACCATTCCACCATGCCACACACAAAGAAAACCGAACAAAATAATATTAAAAATAGCATTATTGTAGGCATAATAATATTTCACGGAGAAAGATTTACAAAACCAATTGGAGAAAAGCGTAAGATATAGAAATCCATTAAATACATTCAAATATGTATAATAATTTATACATTAAAAGGTCATCGCATGCAATATTGACTAGATCAACTATACTTGCACCCCCCCCCACCCCCCACCCATCCCCTCTCCCTTCCCCACTCCCAGAAATGTTTTCCCCACTCCCTCACCCCGCCCCCCACTCCCTTCTCAACTCCCCCACCCCCCAAAAGTGCAACCTCATCCGTACCTCCACCATCCTTGCACCCCTAACTACACCCACACACCCATCTCGACAGGACGGGGGGCAGAATGAGTTAAGCATCCATCTCCTGTTTTGGGAGATCGGTGGGGGGGGGGGGGATCCGAACCAATCCTTTTGTGGGTTCGAACCCTGGTAGAGTCAAACCAATGACTTAAAAATTGATACTTGTCACTTCCTAGCCTGCCGCTCGGCATTATTAGGATAGGGCAAGGACTGGTTTAACCAATGTCAGGATAATGTGACTGAGTGGGATATTAGGTAATGGTGCTGGTGGTCTGGTCTCCCAGTGGGGCAGCACTATCGAATCACCTTGAGTGTGCACTGTCACAAGTCGGTACCCATCCTGATATGACCCTATATGTTGCTAGGACGTAAACAACAAACAAACAAACCCACCCGTCGACCTCTCTCTCCCTCTCTCTCTCTCTCTCTCTCTCTCTCTCTCTTCCCCACTCCCACATAAGTTATCAGCTAACCCCTACCACCACCATCCCTGCATCCCACCCCCACCTACACACACACACCACCACCACCCCCACCCCACCCCCACACTCACATTATCCGCAGCACAATTGAGAACTCATTTGACCTCGCTAATGAGTCGAGTAGTTCTGATAATCAAATAATCAAATATTCAAATTCGGCCGGTATCTTGTGAGCGCGTGTGTGTGTAGGGGGAGGGGGGGTGTCGGATAGGGAGGGCTGAGAGAGAGAGAGAAAAGTAAAATGGGCCGAAAATCAAGATGGCGGCGGGGCGGAGCGGGGCGGGAGTCTCGGGTGCCCGCGTCGACGCGACACCTGGCGACATTAGATTTGCCGGTTCATGGCTCTAAGTGGAGGAGGCCTCAGAGAAGAAGAACAGGCGACCAGCGTCTGTTGTGTCGCTTCTTCCTGTGCACAGCATTATGTCTGAGGTCCCTGCGCATGCACGCTCCAAGGACACCCAGAAAGGGCCCTTCCTCTCCCTCCAACCCACGCCGTCCCCCTCCCTACCCTTCCCATCTCCCCCCGATCCCTCCCTATCCCATCTCCCCTCACCCCTCCCCTCACCCCTCCCCGCACCCCATCACGCTACTCCTCTCACCCCCCCCCCCCCCTCACGACCCCCCTCCTCTTCCTCCTGCTGTCCCAGATCATATCAGAAAGGGCTGAACAAACTATAGACGCACGTAAAACCACCTCACTACGATGTCAATTAATTCCACCAAATGGCATTGCGCCTTGTTTTGTTGATGGCGGCTTGTCGTCTCTTGTTTTTGTTTGTTGTGTGTTTTTTTATTTCTTTTGCCCCCCCCCTCTCCCTCCTCTCTCTGTTTCTCACTCCTACCCACCTGCTTCCGGCCCACCCACGCTACCACCCTCCCACCCACCCACCCACCCATCTAGTCCGCTTCGCACAGACGAACAATACGCTAATGGAGGAAAAATATCCGGTTATCTCCATTTCGAAATGTATTTCGCGAGTAAAATTCCAGAACCGGGCCAAAACATCAAAGACTGCAATTTTAGAAGGTATTTCCCCCCTACACACACACACACCACCACCACCACCACCCACTCTACCCACATACTCCACACACCAGGCACCTACACACACACACACGCGCACACGCACACACGCACACACGCCCTCCTTCCTCCCTATCCGCGCGTTCTCAAAACCGGGTTTGCCGCCGAAAAAGCTTCAAAGGGAGGACGTAGCAGACGACATTAGGCCGAGAGAGGAGGAAATGGGAGTGTGGTGGTGTATGGGGCGGGTAGGGGGGGAGGGGGTGGGAGGGAGGGGGTAGGAGGGAGAGGGTGTAGGAGTGGGGAGAGGGGGAGAGGGGGAGAGGGGGAGAGGGGAGAGGGGGAGGGGAGAGGGGGAGAGGGGGAGAGGGGGAGAGTGGAAAAGGGATGGGAATGGGAGAGGGGAGGAGATGGAATGAGGAAGGCAGGGGTGGAAGTTTAAAAGCAGTGTTCCACGAAGCAAGTTCAGAACTCACACACACGCGCACACACACACGAACACAAACACATATGGACACACACGCATACACAAGCACAAACAAAGACAACCATATACAAGCACACACAACCACAAACACACACAACCACACACGGGAACACACACACACCACAAACACACAAGGAAACACACATAGTGCACGCACAAACACACACACATACACACATGGGAACACACACAGGAACACCCCAACACACACAGGAACACAAAAACACACAACATACACAAACATAATCATATACAAGCACACACAAACAAACAAACACAAGCAAACACACATAACGCATACACACAAAGATAGAAGAACACACAAACACAAGAACACACAAATACACAAGAACACACAAACACACAAGCACACACAAACACAACCATGTACAAGATTGGTTAGTTGGTTCTTGGAGCTTACATCCTGGCAACATCTAAGGTCACATCAGGACGGGGGCCATGTACAAGAATACACAAGTACACATAAGAACATACAAACACACAGAAACACACACAAGCAAACACAAGCACATATACACACAACCATATAGAAGAACACACAAGCACTCATGAGAACACACAAGCACTCACAAGAAACACACACGCACTCACAAGAACACATAAGCACTCACAATGGGCATAATCGATTAATCGACTCTGGTCACCCGAGCCACTTTTTGGTGCATGCGCACATCCTGCAGACTCGGGTCGAATAATCGAAGACGCTTCTTCACGCTTGGGGTGAAAAAATGGTGGCCCTTTTTTTTGTTTTTTAATAGCCGATATAATTACAGCAAAATATGATTTAAATATTGTTATGATGGCATAGTTTAGTGATATTTCTATTTCATTAATCCATGTTATTACAACAACAAAATATGTATGACTGGTACCGGTGGCTGTTATCCTGCAGGATGGTACCAGCGCAAATGTGATGTCATCGCTCCTCCAAACCCCAGCCAATAGGCTGGGGTTTAGATGATGTCAACGCATTTGGATTACTCGGAAAATGTGGAATGTTTCAGCTGAGGGTCTGTTGATAATAAATAGCAGAACGAAAGAAGCTGCGGACCTGTGTGAATCGATGCTGTCTGGTTGTGTTCGTGGAACCCAGAGAACTGGCAGCCGGCTTAAATATGTATCCATCTGCTGGCTTAGTGCACGCGGGTCACTTTGACATAGTGCTGCTTCTGCTTGGCCCGAATGGCACTAGTGCCATATGATATGTTTATTCGCTGGAGCTGTGTCTGTACATTCGGGCACTAGTGCCATATGATATGTTTATTCGCTGGAGCTGTGTCTGCACACAGTAAAACCTCAATAAAACCGATGAACATGGGACCGACTTTAAATTGTCCATATTGGGGGGTTGTCGGTTTAGGGAGTTTAAAAAAAAACCATTACAATGGTATTGTCGTGGGGGTGATGAAAAGCGGGACTCGAATCCACATCTCTTTGCATTCCGGGCCAGTGTGCTAACCATTACACCACCCAGGCTCCCTGATAACACCACACTACTCACGCCTACCTGTCTATGTGGTTACTTGCCAGAGGTCAGTGCAGACCACTACACTCGTCCCCCTGGAATTGTAAGTCTTTGCATTCCGGGCCAGTGTGCTAACCATTACACCACCTAGGCTTCCTGGCATCACCACACTACCCATGCCTACCTGTCTATGTGGGTACTTGCCTGAGAGGTCAGTGCAGACCACTACACTCGTCCCCCTGGAATTGTAAGTCTTTTTTGAATTCTTACAATTACATACATGCAGACAATGCACTTATATATATATATATATATATATACATGAGAGAATGGCGGCGACCAGGACCCGACGGCCCCTGTACGAAGGTTCCGTGCTGCCCCGCCAGGCGGCGTTGTGGATTGTGAATGAGCTAATAAGTGTGCACTAGTTATTAATCCAATAGATGGTAATCTCCACGACAACATGCCAGCTGTCGGCAGTGCTTGCAGGCCGCGCCCGTCCTCTAGTTACTTAACTCTAATCACAGCCCCCACACCCCCACACACCCCCACACGCCCCCACACACCCCACACACCACCACCACACACACCACCACCACTACCACACAGGTCTGTCGGGCGCCGTGGCCTAATCGGCAGAGCGCGGGCCTCCCGTGCGGGAGGTCGGTTCCCGGACCCATCCTGATATGACCTTAGATGTTGCCAGTATTTAAAACTCCAACAACCAAGCAATTGGTTCCCAGTCAAGTCAAATCAATGAGTTATAGAATTGATATTTGTCACTTCCTAGCTTTGTGCTCGGAGTGGCATTAATAGGATAGGGCAAGGACTGATTAGCTCAGTGTCAGGATAATGTGACTGAGTGGGATATTGGGTCAGGGTGCCGGGGGCCTGATTTCCCAGTGGGGCAGCACTATAAAGTTGGCATGAGTGCGCACTGTCACAAGTCGGTACCCCTCCTCATGTGACCTTAAATGTTGGCAGATGTAAAACTCCAACAACCATCTAATCAACCACACGCACCACCACACACTGCTCCAATAACCAACCAACCACACACCAGCACACACACCACAAACACTACCACACACACCACACACACCACCACACACTGCTCGAACAACCAACCGACCACACACCAACACACACCACACACACACCACAAACAGTACCACACACACCACAAACACTACCACACACTACCACACACACCACACACACCACACACACCATACACACCACACACACCACACGCACCACACACACCACACACACCACACACACCACAAACACTACCACACACACCATGCACACCACACACACTACACACACTGCACACACCACAAACACTACCACAAACACCACAAACAATACCACAAACAGTACCACACACACCACACACACCACACACACCACACACCACACACACCACACACCCCACACACCACACACCACACACCACACACCACACACCACACACCACACACCACACACCACACACCACACACACCACACACCACACACACCACACACAGCTGCCGAGGTACATTGTGACCGTGTTTTCCACTGCACACAAGAAACTACTCATTAATTGAATATTTCTAACGAAAGTGCAAACGCGCGACAGAATTGTTTGATTCTCGGGGAATTCAAAAGGTTTTGTAATTAGCAGACGGGTAAAACGCCTGGTGGCGGGGCAGTGAACTAGACGCACGTTGAAGCAACAACGCTTTACTACGTCAGATCGAGGAAAATCTCACAGCCCTCCTCCATCTCTCTCCTCTCTCTCACCCTCTCTCTCTCTCTCGCCTCAAGCAAATCAGCCCCATCACCCTCCTCCCTCATCTCTCTCTCCTCACCCCTCTCACCACTCTCTCCCTCCCTCTCTCCAAGCACATCACCACCACCCTCCTCCCTCATGTCCCTCTCCTCACCCCTCTCACCACTCTCTCCCTCCCTCTCTCCAAGCACATCACCACCACCATCCTCCCCATCTCCCTCTCCTCACCCTCTCTCCCTCCCTCTCTCCAAGCACATCACCACCACCCTCCTCTCCATCTCCCTCTCCTCACCCCTCTCTCTCCCTTTCTACAAGCCCACCACCACCCTCCTCCCCCATCTCCCTCTCCTCGCCCCTCTCTCTCCCTCTCTCCAAGCACACCACCACCACCCTCCTCCCCCATCTCCCTCTCCTCACCCCTCTCTCTCCCTCTCTCCAAGCACACCACCACCACCCTCCTCCCCCATCTCCCTCTCCTCACCCCTCTCTCTCCCTCTCTCCAAGCACATCACCACCACCCTCCTCCCCATCTCCCTCTCCTCACCCCTCTCTCTCCCTCTCTACAAGCCCACCACCACCCTCCTCCCCCATCTCCCTCTCCTCACCCCTCTCTCTCCCTCTCTACAAGCCCACCATCACCCCCCTCCCCCATCTCCCTCTCCTCACCCCTCTCTCTCCCTCTCTCCAATCACACCACCCACCACCCTCCTCCCTCATCATTCTTCCCCCATCTCTCTCCTATATCTCACGCTCTCTCCGCTCTCACCCCTGTCTTTCCCTCTCCCCCTCTCCCCCTCTCCCCAAGCACGTCACCACCACCCTCCCCCACCCACCTCCTCTTCCCTTTCTTTAACCCACTTTCTCTCCATTATATTTTTTGTGTGAACGCTTCTCCAGCAAATTGAATTTAACATTATAACTAACTACTTTTCTGCCTTTTTAAAAGAAATGTCTGTCTTTGGTTTGAGTGAAAGAAAAGAGAAATAACGTCAGTTAAAACCTGCGCCTTTGACGATTAAAATCTTGCTTCAAAGTTGGGTTCAAATCTCTACAATGCAGGAGGGAAAGAGGCAACGACTGCTGGAGACCGTGCCCTTCAAATCTGGTAATAAAATTGGCGGGGGTGTGGTAATGGGGAGGGGGTATGGTAAGGGGGGAATGGTATGGGGGGGGGGGGGGTTCCGAGACGGAGGCTCATCCAATAATTTGAAAATGGTGGCAAAATGGGTTTGATTAAATAAGTAGGGTGATATGTCTAAGCAATAGTTGAGGTCATATGAGAAGGGCTGCCGGCTGGCGATAGTGCACAGGCGCCACGGCGTTATAGTGCTGCCTGCATGAGGTGCCGTACAAAGAGCACTTCCTTAGCGATATCACACTCAGTTGTGATATGTTATTGGCGAGCTAAACCAGTGTCTGTGTTATGTAGGGTGTAATTTATAAGCATTATACACATATTATTAAATGTGTGATATGTCCCCGCGTATCGCCTCTTGGAATATGGCCATGGAATCCATCCATTTACTGGCCCCCGTCCTGATATCACCTTTGATGTTTCCAGGATGTAAAACTCCAACAACCAAGGCATTTACAATGGGAGTTGGAGTGACCTGGACACCGGCTGTTCCTTGCACTCAACACGGCATGCATATCAGTGAATAATGTTTGTTTTTTCTTCTTAAGTTGTTGGTTGTACTCGGCCGGGGATCGAACTCACAACCATTCACGTTTGAAGCAGGGCCTAAACCGCTAGTCCATCCTGCCCAATTGTGGTAAGATTAGGATGAATAATCGGTAGTTGAGTTGGTTTGGCGCGGGTGGGGTGAGGGTGGGGTGTGGGTGGTGGTGGTGTGGGGGTGGTGATGGTGGTGGGGTGGGGTGGAGGTGGTGGTGGTGGTGGGGGGGGGGGGGGGGGAGGCTGCGAAGAAGGGCAGAGAGAACGGGGCGGTGGTCTTTTCTTTTTTTGTAAATATTTTATTCATCTGAACACATATTTTGTGAGCGCCGAGCCTGTGTGTTGGAGAAGTTGAAGCGATCATGTGGGTTTTTGATTCGTTCAGTTGCTATCTGCAACCCTCAACCCAAATGAAATTATCCATTAGAAGATGCCAGGCCGCCATATTGGTGTCTGTGTGGAGGGGAGGGAGGGGAGGGGGAAGCGATAGAGAATGTGGGGGGAGAAGATGACGGGGGAGGGGGTTGGTGCTCCTTGGTGAAATTCAAGAATAGAGAACTGGAAGTGCAGAAAAATGCAAAACATCTTTTTTTCTTTCATCCCCATCTTCTGTCCTCCCCCCGCCTTCCCCCTCCCCAGCTCATCAGTTCACTCTCCCCCCCCCCCCCCCTCCCCACCCCACCATATCCATCCACTGCCTAGACACGGCGTGGGAGCTGAATCGTAGAGCGGGGGGCTCGCCTGCGGAAAATCAGGAGTTTGGTTCCCGGTCGAGTCAAAGCAATGACTTTTAAATTGATACTTGTCACTTCCTAGCCTGGCGCTCGGTATTAATAGGATAGGGCAAGGTATCGGTTAGCTTAGTGCCAGGATAATGTTAGAGTGGGATATCGGGTCATGCTGATGGTGGCCTGATTTCCCAGTGGGGGAGCACTATAAAGTGCCCATAAGTGCACTGAGTCACAAGTCGGTACCCGTCCTGATATGGGATTAGATGTCAACGTAGATCGACGAATACCAACACGCGCCTAACGCATACGTAACGGTTCCTGGCGTATCCCAACGTTGCGCCAAAAAATCACATATGTCGACGCGGGTTGGCGAGAAGCGTCATAATGTGACAGCACCATTAAACACACACACACATACCCCCTCACATAGCCCCACATCTACTACAATTCTCTCACATTTTCGTCCACAGTTTCGTGACTCTGTCAAAGGAGAAGGTTTTTCCGTCCGTTTTGCAAACGTCAATTATGTCAATTCGAGACTTCCCTATTTAGAGGAATAAGGGGAAGGGAAAATGGCCTGGGGGATGGGTGATGTGAGGGAGGGGGGAGAGGGGGAAAGAGAAGGGAGGTGGGAGGGGAGGAAGGGGGAGGGGAGAGGAAGAGAGGAGGGGAAGAGACGATATGAGAGAGGGGGGAGGGGAATAGAGGAGGGGAGAGTAGAAGGGAAGAGGGGAGAGGGGAGGGGCAGGAATCTGGATGTGGAGGAGGGGAGAGTTAAGGAGAGGGGGGAGAGGAGAGGGGGGGAGGGGAGAGAGGGGGGAGAGGGGAGGGGTAGAAATATGGGGTTGGAGGAGAGGAGAGGAAAGGAGAGGAGCGGAGTGGAGAGGAGAGGAGAGGAGTGGAGAGGAGATGAGAGGATATGAGAGGAGCGGACAGGAGGGTAGGGGAGGATGGGAGAGGAGAGGGAGGGGGAGAGGAGAGGGAGAGGGGAGGAGGGGAGGGAGGGAGGGGAGGGAGAGGGGGAGAGGGAGGGTGGAGGGGGAGGAGTGGAGAGGAGAGGAGGGGGGAGGGAGAGGAGGGGAGAGGAGAGGAGGGAGGGAGGGTGGGAGGGGGAGGAGGGGAGAGGGAGGGTGGAGAGGAGGGAGGGAGAGGAGAGTGGAGGAGGGGAGAGGAGCGGAGAGGAGAGGGAGGAGGGGAGGAGGGGAGAGGGGAGAGGGAGGGAGAGGAGAGGAGCGGGGGATGAGGGGAGGAGGGAGAGGAGAGGAGGGGAGGAGGGGAGAGGAGAGGAGAGGAGAGGAGAGGAGAGGAGAGGAGAGGAGGGAAGGGAGGGGAGGTGGGGAGAGGAGAGGAGGGTAGGGAGGAGGGGAGATGAGAGGAGAGGAGGGAAGGGAGGGGAGGTGGGGAGAGGGGATGAGGGGAGGGGAGAGGAGAGGAGAGGAGGGGATAGGAGAGATCAGAGCAGTGCAGAGCAGTGCAGAGCAGAGCAGTGCAGAGCAGAGCAGAGTAGAGGCGGGACATGAACAGATGGAGGAGAGGAACAGGAGGATTGGAGGAGAGTGTGAGAGCGGGAAGAGGAATGAAGGCCGGGGCTGAAGAGGGTGGCGGATGAAACTTATTGAGATTAGAGAGGTGGCAGAAGGACAGAGAAGAGAAGAGAAATGGGGAGAGAAAAGGGGGAGATAATGGGGACAGGAGAAGAGAAAGTGGAGAGTGAGGGGTAGAGAAGAAAAGGGGGAGGTGAAGGGGGAGTGGTTCTGTGTTGGGGGAGAGCGGAGGTGAGGGTGGGGAGTGGGGAGTGGGGAGTGGGGAGTGTGGGTTAAAAAAACACACACACAACAAAACCATGTGTGTTCATGAGATATAGGAGATGTTCATTGGACAAAAGTTTTCAGCATATTCGATGACAAATCATTAGTCGCTGTTGCAAGTGGCTATGAAAAAGAATTTAAGAGAGAAAGAGAGAGAAAGAGGAAAAAAAGTGAAAAGGAGGTAGGGTTGGAGAAAAAAAGCAAACGAGAGAGGAGCAGACAATCTCAGGTTCTTGGTCCTGTTTTAGGGAGGGATGTTGGCTAGATTTCGGGGTCTCTTTGCCAAATGCCTCGCATGCAAGACGCGGGCTGTCGAAATCAGTTAGAGCTCAAATAGTTGATTTATCATAATTCTGATTCGTGAGTTTGTTGTCATTGAGTTTGATGTGCGTCTAAAAGGAAGATGGCGGCATTAAGAAGGCGTCGACTCTAGTTACAGGGACGAGCGACTGCAGGCAGCACTGGCCACACCTTGCTTAATTGCCTGGTTATTTCTGATGTTTTCAGAAGTGTATGTGTGTGATGTGCAATTTAATTATGCGAGTATAAGTAGCATAAGAGCTCCTCTTACCATCAGGTATTATGTGATATATAATTCATTATTTGAATATAAATATAGAATAGTCTCTAATGTTTTTTGGTGTCCCTGTCCGGGCATCTCTCGCTTCTCAACACCCCTTATTCTCTGCGGGCCTCTCTGTAACTGGGTACTGTCTGCTTCCCGCCACCTGGGAACCGACTCCAATGGTCTCCCAGCTCTCACTTCAAATTTATATATTATATATATATATATATATATATATAAATATGTTTGTGTGCTGCATAAGCATTATACAAGTATATACCAGACGGTATATACTAGACGGGATGGCCGAATGAGTTGAGCGTCCGTTTCCCGTTTTGATAGATCGTTGGATTCCAACCCTGGGGTTCGAACCCTGTTCATGTCAAACTAATGACTTAAAAAGTGATACTTGTCACTTCCTAGCCAGGTGCTCGGCTTTATTAGGACAGGGCAAGGACTAGCCGGTTCAGTGTCAGGATAATGTGACTGAGCTGGATATTGGGTCATGGTGCTGGTGGCCTGGTCTCCCAGTGAGGCAACACTATAAAGTTGCCATGAGTGTGCACTGTCACAAGTCGGTACCCGTCCTGATATGACCATAGATGTTGCGAGGATGTAAAACAACAAACAAAGGTGGGCATGGATAGGGTGATTGCATCAGAGAGCCGGCAGAGATTAAGGGTCAGGGCCTTAGCCCCAGAATGGCAGAAAATGTGTGTTCGAATCCCACTCTAGGTGCAGTATTCCCTTTGTTTGCACACCCCCACCGACCATATCAAAGTAATATGGCAGAAATTCTAAATTATGGGATAATGCAACTTTTAATTATTTGATATGGAGAGCCCTGGTGGTGCTTGCTGAAACTACAACTGGTTCCGGCAAATAACTAAGGTTATAGATTCAGCACAGGCGGCAACGAAAGCCAGCGCCCACCCTCCCACCCACCCACCCCCACCATCCCACCCTCCCACCCTCCCACCCACTCTAACTCCCCGACCCCCATCCCACCCTACCACCACCCTCCCACCCTCCCACCCACTCTAACTCACCGCCCTCCCACCTGCCCGAGCCCCCTCCCACCCCCTCCCACCCCCTCCCACCCCCTCCCTCGCCCTTCACTTGTATGCGCGCGCACTCTCACCACTCGACGCCGACGGCGCATGCCCATAAAAGGAAGCGCGTGAGGACGGCATTAAAATCAGGCCCCTAAAATAAAATTAACTTGTGGAAGAATAACCACAAAAAAATTTGAAATGTTCAAAGTTACATATAAAAAAATTAAAATAAAAAATTAAACAAAGAAGATGCAGGGATCTAAGCTGGAGTTAAGAAGGCCTGGAAACTGGAGGAAGCGCATTCAAGGCGACGGAAGAAATTGGGCGTCCGTCTTCTTCTTACATTTCTTTAGTTTTTTTTGGTGGGTTTTATTTTTAGTCTTAAATAACTCAGGCGGGAACTTGATTTGGTTCGCGATGGGGAAGGAGGAGGGAGGGGGACAACAAAAACATGCTGCAAATTACTCAAAGAGCACGTCTTTGGCAAAAGCACTTGGGGCGTGTGGAGAAGGGATGGGGGGCTCTTATGGAAGTATAAGAGAAAGTTAAGATAAATGAATAAATAAATAAATAAATAAATAGAAAAGGGGAGGAAAATACCCACCAAAAACGGGCCAGAAACTTACTTTAAATTTAAATCCTTAATAATGGTTGATTTATTTACGATGTCATAAAACACGCTGGGTGCGTGTATTTCTTGTGTGGGGAGGGAGGAGGGGGGGGGGGGTAGTGGAGGGATAGTGAGGGAGGGGTGAGTGGAGGAGGGGTGATGGGGAGGGAGGGTAGGGAGAGGTGGGGGGAGGGGGGGTTGGGGAGAAGAGGAGTGGTGGGATGGGGAGAGGTGTGGGGAGAGTTCAGAGGGAAGGGAGGAAGGGGGAGAGGGGTGAGAGGTGGTGGGAGGAGTGGGGATGAGGGGAGGGTGTTGGGGGAGGGAGAGGGTGCTGTGGGGAGAGGGGTGCGAGGAGGAGGATAGGGGGGGAGGGAGGTGTGAAAGGTGACGGAGAGAAGTGGGGGAAGGGGAGTTTGGGGAGAGGAGATGTTGGGGTGGGAGGAGGGGGGGTGGGGGGGAGGAGGGCGAGGGGGAGGGGAGATGAGGGGGGGAGGAGAGGGGGGGAGAGGAGCTGGGGGGAGAGGGGAGGGCGGGGAGGGGGGAGAGGGAGGGCGATGGGAGAGGAGGGGTGGGAAGAGGAGAGTTGGGAAGAGGAGAGAGTGGGAAGAGGAGAGGGGGGCGATGGGAGAGGAGGGGTGGGAAGAGGAGAGGGTGGGGATGATGGGGAGATGTTTGGAAGGATAGGGGATGGGGATGGGGAGAGGTAGGAGTAGTGGAGAAGGATGAGAGGATGTTAGGAAGGGGTGGGGAAGGGGTGGAGATGGGTGGGACAGTGTAGGGTGGGGAAGGGGTGAGAGAGAGGGAGGGAAATGGGGAGGGTGGGTAGAGGGAGAGGTGGTGAAGGGGTAGGGGAGGGGTGGACGAGAAGGGGTGGGGGAGGGGTGCGTGAGTGGTGGGGAGGAAGGCGGGTTAAGGAAGACAATGTTGACGATAAAGGCTAAACCTCTGTAGTAGGCTAACTAAGTACTTGGGGTTTTACGTCCTAACAAAATCTGATATCATATCAGGATGGGTACATAATTTTAACAATACCCACATAAGACAACAATAGAGTTCATAGTTCAGCCTGCATGGTATACAAGGCTGTTTGAACTATCACTTAATATTCCAATCAGTCGGAATACTATCCTGGCACCCAACTTTGGAATCGAACCCACGACCTCCTGCCCGGGATGCCATATAAATTCGGCCACAGAAAGTACAGTTGGAAGTAGATGTACTGACTAGCCCTGAAGTTCGGAGGAGAACCGGGAAATGTGGCTGCAAACCGGAAGTCACTACGCATAACCGGAAGTGCATGTGGTTTATTTAGTCACACGTTAGGGAAATACATAATTAAACCGGAAATTCAGGAAGCAACCGGAAATATACGGCATAACTTGCAGGCACTTGCAGTATGTGGCATACCTGGCTGTAATCGGAAGTATCTGGTATAACCGGAAGTGCCTGGCATAACTAGGAGCAACCGGAAGTGTATGGCATAACCAGGAGCAACCGGAAGTGCATGGCATAACTAGGGCAGGAACCGGAAGTGGCTGTCAAAACTGGCAGTAACCGGAAGTGCATGGCATAACCAGGTGCAACCGGAAGTGCATGGCATAACTGGCAGTAACCGGAAGTGCATGGCATAACTGGCAGTAACCGGAAGTGCATGGCATAACTGGCAGTAACCGGAAGTGGCTGGCAAAACTGGCAGTAACCGGAAGTGGCTGGCATGAATTGTAGTACCAGGAAGTGGCTGGCATAACTCGCAGACACCGGAAGTGCCTAGATAACCAGTAGTAACCAGAAGTTGACGCCTTGACCGGGAAGTTCATGTTGCACAGCTAAGAACATTTACTCAATTTAAGTGTAGGCTAGGAGCATGTTGCGCAACAGTCAGACCGGAAGTACAGATCGCAAACGGAAGCAGAGCGCTTAACCGGAAGTAAAATAGCACAACCGGAAGTAGAGGCATGATGCAGATGCATCTGTGTGGAGTCGGCAATTGTGTGTGTATGTAATGCGATGCATTCGGTTGTGGAAGTATTGATAATGATTTGATGGCATGAGAATGTGTAGCGCTTAATAGAAATGAATTACGTGTGCATGTACACCCATACCTAGACACACATACACACACCTAATGAATATGTATGACAGGTAAACACGGATATAGGTGAATGCCTCATAGAGCCTAGGTAGTGTAATGGTTAGTCCATTAGCCGCGGTATGACGAGGTTTGGGTTCGCATCCTGTTCTAACCGTTCCCCTTTCTATCACCACCATCACAATTACATTCATGCAGTGTATACAGCTTATGTATGTCAATATCTATGCACGTGCCTACATAAGCACCCACGCGCACATATATGTGTATGTGTGCATTATTGTGTGTGGGTGAATCTATGAATGTGCATGCATATGTGTCGGTGTGTAAGTGTATGTATGCATAGCGTATTATGATGCATAGCGTATTATGCAAGTATAAAGATACAGAAGTGAATTATTATTATATTGTTATACTCTGTAAGACCAAACACTGTATTGGTGATGCCACTTTCGGCCCACCTCGCCTCTACCGGATGTTGACCAGTGTCATTTGCTCTGGAGGATTATATCATCATCATCATGCTGTCGATCGCAATGCGACAAAGACTGCTTTTATTTCTTAAGCGCCGCTATTTTGTGTGGTTGTGCATTTCATAAAAGCTGCTTGCAAAGTGTTGAAGTGCTGCTGGCTTTTGCAAGTTACTAGCAGCACTCTCTCGGAGAGCAAATAGAGGTCTCACATCAGCAAGAACACGTCAAGACAGGCGCAAACTATTTGTCCCTGCAGTGGCTGGTCGGGAGATGTTGGGAGTTCCATTCATAACCGCCCTTAATGCTGCCACGGAAGCATGGTTTTCTGTTAGGGTTTGCTCCCTTAGCCTTTGGTTCTATCAAGTACCTGTACACCACATGGCAGTGGTTTATAACTTTGCAAGGCAGGGGCGTCAAACTCCCTGAGGTATTTTAGCAGGTAGGTACTGCAATACCCCCATACCCATGGAGGATTATATATATGTATGTGATGTATAAGCATTATGCGAGTATAAAGCCGCGTAAGGGAATTTCTATGTCTTTATTACACTGTATTATGTTATTCCGATATTATATTATTGGCCAATGGGCTCTCTGCATCTATTTGCTTCCTACTCATACGGGTACCAGTGGCTCCACCACCGCCTGACCATACTTCCGCCGCTACTACTGTCACTTGCGACCGGAATTAATATATATATAACTTCACACTACCAGCCTTATACAGATATAAATACGGATATATAGGCCTACAAATACATAATGCACACATATATATACACACACATACATACACCTACACACACGCTCACAGTCACACCGCGCCTACTCACATTGCTCGGGCTGGGACTGTTCTTGGGGGTGTCCAAGCCACCGGTCGACTGCGCCGGGGACGGCACAAAGTCGATGCTCGCCGCCGTCGTCGGGGCGGAGGAGGCCGGGGACGGCGTCGGGGCCGGGGCCGGGACGCCCGGGCCCGAGCCGGGGCACGGGGCCGAGCAGATCGTCGGGTTGCCGGGGCTCAACCCGAGCGGCGGCGGCTGCTGCTGCTGCTGCTGCGGCGGCGGCGGCGGGGAGGGCGTGCTGGGCGTGCAGGAGCCCGGGGCCACGGCCACCGGGGTCATGGCGGCCGTCGCGGCTGCGGCTGCGGCCGGGCGAGGGTTCCACGTAGGCGCCGTGATGAGGGCCGAGTTGGGCGCCGAGTGCGCCACCGCGTAGGCCACGGCGCCCGCCACGGCGCCCTGCACCGATGCGACGATGCTACCAGGCGGAGCAGGGGGCGGCGTGAGAGCTGCAGCCAGCGGGGAGGGCTGCTGAAACATTGCTGAAAGGGCGCCAATGAGCAACCGGGGTGCGCGGAGGGGCTGGGGGGGAGGGGGGGGGGTTGTGAAAGAAGGGGGAAGGGAAGAGGGGAAGGGGAAGATCGAGGGGAAGGGGAAGGGGAAGAGGGAGGGGAGGGGGAATGGGAGGGGAAAGGGAAGGGGAAGGGGATGGGGTAATGGTGAAAGAATGGGGAAAGGAAGAGGGAAGGGGGAAGGGGAATGGGGAGGGAGAGGGGGAGGGGAAGAGGAAGAAGGGGAAATAATGGGGAAGGGAAAGGAGAAGGGGAAGGGGAGAGGGGAAATAGGGAAGGAATGGGGAAGGGAAGGGGAAGGGGAAGGGGAGTGGAGAGGAAGGGAAGAGGGGAGGGGGAATTGTGAAAGAATGGCAAAGGGGAAAGGGAAAGTGTTGCGAAGTGGTGGGATGGTGGGGGACGGGGAAATCTAGGAGGGGAATGGGACAGTCAATGTTACACAATTTGTCCCTTAACCCTTTTAGTTTTAGTTAGATCCAATTATTCAATACATAGGCATGCCTATATATATATATATATATATATATATATATATATATATATATATATATATATGTATATATCTATATACATACATATATATTACTTATATAAATAACACTTTTTAACAGATACACCATTACATTGATATGTATAATTATATTTGTGTATATCGCAAGAGTGAAGTGATACAGTAAATAGAATAACAAACGGCTTCGCTACGGCTTGCATTATTTCGATTCGTAAAGAACAGTAGATAGCCTGCATAGCTGAGGGCATTTCCACGTGTCAGAACAGGGGAATAGTACACTAAGTGAAAGACAGGTGGCGCCACCGGTGTATAAGTGTAGTACCCTCATCAGGAGAGGATGAGATGAATGAACCAGTAAAGAGAATCAGTTTTTGATAGACTGCAGTAATTAATTATAATATATATAAGTAATATATGTTTTAAATTGCATATATTCCATATACTCCATATAATGTATAACCATATATACGTATATCATAATATATACTAGATTAATATTATATATAGTATATTATATATTATATATCGCTAATTATGTATAGTATATTATATATTATATATATAGCATATTATGTAGGCATATGTACAGTACATCACTGGCTAATACATGTAATATGTATACATAGTATAGTATATGTATATATATCATATATGATGTCATATAAGTATATTATATATAGTATAGCATAAATGATATATATATAACCTAGTATATGCAATACATAATATATCATATATAATTAATGCATCATATTATATAATATATATTATATATTATATATTTTATATTATATATTATATATTATATATTATATATTACATATTACATATTGCATATTACATCCTATATATTATATATATATTATATATTATGTATATTATATATATTATATATATGATATATATTACACATATTATATATAGTATATATATTATATATAGTACATATAGTGTATATTAAATATTATATGTAATATATTATATATATTATATATAGTACATATAGTATATATTAAATATTATATTAATATATTATATATATTGTATATAGTACATATAGTATATATTAAAGATTATATCTAATATCTTATATATATATTATATATATAGTACATATAGTATATATTACATATATAATAATTATAACACAAGCGCATGTAACAGGACCAGCGTTCCGCTGGGTGCCGACTTACATAGGTCCGAGGTGGGACCGGAAACCCACTCCTGCAGGGACTTCTGGAGACGCCTGACGTGCAGTGGCTTGGAGGCCATACCGACCAGGGCCATGATCTCCAGGAACTCCTCCTCACCCGCCTCACACAGCTGCTGTACATCGTCTCCACCTGCAAGACAGCGGGGGGCGGAGCGGTTAGCACGGCCAGAACGCGCCCAGCGCCCGGGGTCACAAGGCACCGAGGAAGGCATCTCCAGACAGTTTCAAAAGCAAAGTAATTTATTAGGTTTGATTTTATGTCATTTTCAACTTGGATATGTAGGGTAGTCTGGTAGTCTCAATGACTTGGAATACTCATTCTTTGGGAGTGGCAAACCCGAAGGAGAGAGAAGGGAGGCCGGAGTGGGCTTTGCTGTCAAAAAGGACATCGTCAAAAAGCTGACAGAAATGCCAAGGCCAGTAAGTGACAGAATCATGATGATTAGACTACCTTTGAGCAAGGACAACTTTGCTGCAATTATTAGTGTGTACGCTCCAACAATGACAAACCCAGATGATACCATCAAGAGAAACCTGAAGCTGAGAGACATTAAGACCCACTCATGGACATCACTCTCACAGCAGAGAGCTAAATGGAGAGCGCCAGTCAAGGAATGAAAGCAGTCTTTGTCGCATCGCGACCGAGAGCATGATGACAATGATGGTGATGATGATGCAGGGTCAGAGGAAGGCATCTTCAGAGTTTCAAAACAAAAGTAATTAATTAGGTTTGATTCTACGTCATATCAAACTTTGATATGCATGGTCAGAGGAAGGCATCTTCAGAGTTTCAAAACAAAAGCAATTAATTAGGTTTGATTCTACGTCATATCAAACTTTGATACGCATGGTCAGAGGAAGGCATCTTCACAGTTTCAAAACAAAAGCAATTAATTAGGTTTGATGCTACGTCATAGCAAACGTTGATACGCATGTTCAGAGGAAGGCATCTTCACAGTATCAAAAGCAAGACAGTTACCTAGGTTTGATTCTATATCATATTCAACTTAGATACTGGTGCAGAGCGAGAACGAGACAGAGAGAGAGAAATGAATAATAATATTAACTTGAAAAGTTGGAATGTTGAGATAATGACGGGCGGGGGGGGGGGTGGTTATTTTGTAAACCGCACCCATGGAATCAGTGGAGATCGTATCGGTGTGTGGTCACCACGGTTACCACCACTTAACCAATCAGGTGGTGCAACTGCTGATCTGGCCACTTTTGCGAGTCGTCTGCTCTGTTTAAATGTCGTCTGCTCTTTATCGAATCGACTGAAGCTAGTCGAATAGCTCAAGGAGGAATATATATATATATAGACCACCTTGCATTTATACTCGCATAATGCGGTATACATCACATATATGGGGTCGTTAATCAAAAAAACAAAAAAAACACAAAAATAATAATTGTGAGCAGGTTTCTAGCGAGCATCGTTGTAGCTTACTTCATCATTCTTTGATTCAACCACTCACATCAAATCCACTTTATTTCAAAGCAGGCATCTTTTCACGATTTACCTTTAGTGTACCAAAGAAATCGATGCTACCTCAGAAGTAAACATGCCAGCAGGCATTACTGCAATTGAACTTACCCAAACTTAAGTTAATTCATATTGCAAGGGGGAGCGTAAAATAAAGAGAGGAAGTAAAGAGAAAAAGTGAAAGAAAGAGGGAAAGTAGATGTAAGAAAAGCGGTGGTGCAAAACGTGGACACACCCAACAGTAAAAAGCAACGACAGCCAATTATGCCGTTCACTAAAATTTAAACCAACATTCCCCCCCCCCCCCGCCGTCTACGCATGATCGAAAAATAGGGTCAAAATGGCCAGCGTTCCTTCAAGAATAATTAACATAAATAAGGTAGGACAATAGGCCCCCTGGTGGAGGTATTCAGCATGAGCTCGCTCCACACACACAACCACAACCACACACAGCCATACACACACAGTCACACACAACTATACATACAAATACACACACAGCTACACACAGCCACACACACCCATACACACAGAGTCACACGCAACTATACATACAGAAACACACACAGCCACACACAACCACACACAGCCATACACACACAGTCACACACAACTATACATACAGAAACACACACAGCTACACACAGCCACACACAGCCACACACACATCCACACAAACAGAATCACACACAGGCACACAGAGTCACACACATTACCACACACAGCTACACAGACAGAAACACACAGCCACACACACTACACTACTACACACCTCACACACACCCGACACAAACACACACTTAAATACCCCTACCCACATCCACAGACACACATGCACACACGCACAGACGCTCAGACACCACTACACCCCACACACCACACAACCCACACACCATACACACACCACCACACCACACACACCACACACCACTATACATCACACACCACACATGAATCTCACACACCACACATATACACTACACACACACAACACCCACCACACCCACCACACCCACCGCACCCACCACACACACCACCCACACCACACACACCACTATACCATAAACACCACACACCATCACACACAATACAAATATAACACACACCACCATGCACACCACCCACACCACCACACTCACACACCACACACACCACCACACACACTACTATGCACCACACACACCAGTCATGTACACCACCACACACACCACACACACCGCACACACCACCCACACCACCTACACCACTATACCATAAACACCACACACCATCACACACAATACAAATATAACACATATATCTCACTTCCACCACCATGCACACCACCCACACCACCACACTCACACACCACACACACCACACACACTACCATCACCACACACACCAGTCATTACACCACCACACACACCACACACAACCACACACACCACCCACACCACCACACCACTACACCAACACACCACCACACACCACACACACAACCACAAACAACACAAATCTCAGACCACCACCACCACACACCACCCACACACCACACACACCACACCACACAACACCACACACACCACACACAACACCACACACCACCACACACCACCACAACACCACCACACACACCACACACACCGCACACACCACCCACACCACCTACACCACTATACCATAAACACCACACACCATCACACTCAATACAAATATAACACACACCACCATGCACACCACCCACACCACCACACCCACACGCACCACACACACACTACTATGCACCACATACACCAGTCATGTACACCACACACACACCACACACGCCACACACACCACACACACCACCACACTCACACACCACACACACCACACACACACTACTATGCACCACACACACCAGTCATGTACACCACCACACACACCACACACACCACCACACACCATGCACACGACTACACCACACACACTAGACACAGCACTATGCCATAAACACCAACCACACCACCACACTCACACACCACACCGACACCACACACCACACAGCACACACCACCACACACCACACCGACACCACACACCACACAACACACACCACCACCATACACCACCATACACCACCACACACCACCACACACCACACACCACACCCACCACACCCACATCCATCTTGAAACAAGAACACTGCCAGTGGGAAGAAGGAGAACCGTAATCCTGTTGATTGCAACACACACAAATATAGTGGGTTTTAAAAAAAAATTTAATATAACAAAACAAAATCCAGCCAGCACCAGCAGCAGCACCAAGCGGCAACATCACGAAAAAGTCTACTCCGAGAACTTTGGTAGTTTCCAAAGAAGATGGAAGTTATCGAGTTTATTTCATTTTTCTCGACCAAAAATGATCAGCTCGGAATTAATGTCGTGGGCTCTGGCGCATTGGGGTTTTGTTTTGGGGTTGTTTTTTTAATTTTTTTTTAATTTTGTTGGTACGCCCGCTCCACAATTAAGCAAAACACTCCCCGGGTTCGTTTATTATTAATCGTAATCATTTTATTATGTTTGCTTTTTTTTAATTATAAAAGACTAACTTCATCAACTGCTGGCAGTGAAAATACCAACGACATTTGACAAACCAAAAAATAAAAAATAAAAAAATATAAATATAAATCCACGGACACAATTCCAAGTGCAATAAAGAGAATGACACTGCAACAATAATATTACTCCAGTATCAAGTTGGACGGGTCGAAAGGAAAGGAACTACACTTTACAAAAAGAAATCGACAGGAAGATTTATTGTTTTAATGCACTTCTACTTCTTTTTTTTTTCTTTTAACTTTTACTTTTTTTAATTCTTTTGTACAAATTTGATTTCCTTGATCGATTCAAGTTGAACAATAGTTCGTTGGGTGGGGTGGGGCGCCACCTGGCTTCGGGCGGAGGTACTACTGCTGAGATCTCGCGCCAGCTCGAGATTGTGGCCACGTGATCGAAATGAAGTAACGACAAACAAAAGACAAGAATGAAGAATAAGAAGAAACAAAGAAAGAAAACAAAATGGCGGAAACTGAGAATAGGGAGCGGGCAAACCGTGATTGTGAACTGTGGGTGTTTTCTGGGGGGGGGGCGAGGGGCTCGACTATCACCTCACTAATTATATATATATATAATATTTATATATATATATATATATATATATATATATATATATACATGCGAGTATACGCATAGCAAGGAGAAAAGACAAAAGACCCTTTCAACAAATCCAGGCCGCGCCGCCGACTAATTAGATCTAAAACGTCCACAACTCGCTCCGTCGAATGCAGCTTCTTGGAGCAGTTAAACCGTTGCCATGGCGACGTGTTAATTTTCTTTAAATTCCAGACAGGTGTCGGTGTGCGTGGTGTGTGTCGCCAGCCCCCTCCCCCACCCCCACCCCACCCTACATCCTCTTCACCCCCCTCTCTTCCCCGTTCCCCTCCTCGTCTTCCAGCCCTCTCCTTGCTACCATCTCACCAACTCCCTCTACCCTCTCTCTCTATATAAATATCCTCTTCCATTTTCTCCTCCTCTCTATCTCACTTCCTCCATCCCTCTCTCTCTCTCCTCTGTTACCCTCTCTCTGCCCCTACTCTCTTCTCTTTCCTCTCTATATCTATTTAATTCCTACTTCGCTCATTTCTGTTCTACTCTCATCAGTAGAGGTTCTACCCTCGCCCTTTTTTCCTGTTCATCTCCTCGTCTCTCCTCTCTCCATCTCCTCTCCGCAGCCTTTCCTCGACTCTGCCCACCAGCAATGTTCTCTGTATTCGTTCTCGACTCTCCTACCCTTTCTCTCCTCTCCCTTCCTTTTCCTCAATTATACTCTCCCTCACGCCCCCTGCAATCTCCCTCCTCTCTCCTCTCCCTTCCTTTTCCTCATTTCTACTCTGCATCAACTCTCCCTGTAATCTCCCTCCTGTCTCTCCACTCCTCTCTCCTCTCCTTTCCTCCTCTCATTCCCTTCATTATAATTATGTACGTCTTCCTCTAGTCAACTCTCCCTCAATTCTCCGTGTACTTTCCCTCCCCTCTCCCCCTCTCTCTCTCTCTTTTCCACCCCTTCCCCTTCACTTTCTCCGTCCGTCTCTCAAACTCTTCTCCCTCCCTCTCACCCTCACCCTTTCTCCGTCTATACCCTTTCTCCCCTCCTCCCCTTCCCCCTGTCCCTCCCTCTCACATCTCTATGTCTCTTCCCCCTCCCTCTCACCCTCACCCTCTCCCCATCTAGAACCCATCTCCCCTCCTCCCCTTCCCCTTCCCTCTCTTCCTCCCCACCCTTCCTCTCTGTCTCTACCTCTTCCCCATCTCTCTCACTCTCTCTCTACATCTATACCACTTTCCCCCTCCTCCCCCTCCCCACCCTTCCTCTCTGTCTCTACCTCTTCCCCATCTCTCACTCTCTCTATCCATCTATACCCCCTCCCCCCTCCTCCCCCTCCCCACCTTCCTCTCTGTCTCTACCTCTTCCCCATCTCTCTCAGTCACTCTCTCCATCTGTACCCCTTTCCCCCTCCTCCCCTCCCCACCTTTCCTCTCTGTCTCTACCTCTTCCCCACCTCTCTCACTCACTCTCTCCATCTGTACCCCTTTCCCCCTCCTCCCCATCCCCACCTTTCCTCTCTTGTCTCTACCTCTTCCCCATCTCTCTCACTCTCTCTATCCATCTATACACCTTCCCCCCTCATCCCCCTCCCCCCCCCCCCCAATCCCTCCCCGCCCCCTTCTCCCTAACCGGCCGGTGTTGCCTAGTGCTTTGCGTCTTGTTGCGTTTTAAACACACAATACCCCCTCCCTCCGCCCCCTCGCCCCCCCCCCCCCCCACACACACTGACTAAAACTGCATAATCCATACACGTTGACGCCGTCCGCCCGTCTCCTATTCAAGTAAGGCCGGGCGTAGCCCCGCCACGCTATAATAACAATATAGGCAGGCGTGTGCCTAAAACCAGCGCCGACTAATATATTTAGATGACAGCAAATCTTTTATTGAAGACACAGCCGAAGAAGGCGTCTCCATGGCAACGCGGCTAAAACACTGTTGCGAATTCATTTGCCTCTCTGCTGCCACGTCTGAGATGGGAGCTGGACAAATAGTACCACGGCTAAGAAGCCAAAGCTTCACAATTCCTATTTCTCTCGTCACACATTCATTTTTATTTCGGCTCCTCCTCCTATTCCTCCCTCCTCCCACCCCTCCCCCCCGCCCCCCCCCCCCCCCACACACAACTCCCTATCCACTGCTGCCGCCACCGCCTACCCCACCTCCCCCCCCCCACCTCCCACCGACACACACACATCCCGCGAGCACACACATACACACACACACACACGCGCGCGCACACACGCACTTTTGCCTCGTTTCGAATTAAAAAGAGTTTTCTGACAAACTATGTGCAACGTGTGTGGAGGAGTGGGCGGAGGTGTGGGGAGGGGATGGGGGAGGAGGAGGGATGGGAGGGGGACAGGAGGTGGATATTTCGGGGGGGGGGGGGTGCGTTCATAATCCAGTTTGACATCTGTCACAGTGTGCGCATGCGCACAATTGTAGCTCATTAGCATATCTCGCACTGCGCTGGAGTTTTAGTTATTTTAAGCAATAAAATAATAACAATACTGAATAATAATAATAATAATAATAAATAGTATTCGGATTATAAATTCCTGTTAAAAACCCCAATGAAGACAATGATTTGTGTAGTCTATCGAGAGGGATATTTCCTTTCGGGCGTAGGCCGGTGGGGAAGGTGAATATGCAATGACGCCAAATAGATACTAATACTAAATGGGACTTTCTGATCAGGCCATGCCCAGTTTTTATCGTTCCTGCACTTGAAAATTTCAGTGCAGTTATGGCGCAATGGCAAACACCTACGATGCAATCTGCTATCAATGCCAGCAGACGCTCGCCCACCTCATTAGCATAATGTGCAATGGCGTTCATTTCGCAATCAACAAAATAATACTAATAGCATTAAACAGCAACTGCATTGGATTGTGTGAATTCTATCAGAGAAATACTGCACAGACAAGGGACGCGTGTGGTCTATCTGGAGGGATATTTATATTCGGTCATAGGCCGGTGGAGAAGGTGAGTTTACGATGACGGCGAATAGATATTAATACTAAATGTGACGTCCCGTTTGTGCCATGCTCACTTTTTGTCGTTGACGCATTTGAAATTTCCACTGCATTCACAGTGTAGTGTAATGCAATGCAAAACACGTATAACGCGAATGCCAGCGCAGTGCATCTTGGGAAACAGATGACTAATAATATGACTAACTCGAATGAATGAAAACCCCACTGATGACGCTTCAAAACCAAGCGAGGGAAGTAGGGAGCATAGGGGGGTGGGGGGGGCAGCGTGGAAACTCGCAAAAAAGCGTCTTTTGATAGAATAATTAGAAAATTCAAATTTCGCTTCCTCCACCCCACCCCCAACCCTTTTTCTGTGCACATTTTTTTAATTTTTATTTCTAACTGGGTGGAATCTGGTTGGTTCAGACGCAGATGCCCATGATTCATAATGCCCCTGGTATCACAACAATGCGCACGCTTTTACTTATAGGCGCGTGGTTCCGTCACGTGACATAATTTGCGGGCGCAAGATGTCCGGACAGCAATATCAAGGGGCTAATGTCACTTGCGGTGGCGTGTATGTATAAATGGTGGCAATGTCAGAACAAGGGCAATAAGAGGGGTTAAATGCCAGTGATAAATGTCAGAACAAGGGTGATAATAGAGGTTACATGACAGTGTGAAATGTCAGAACAAGGGTGAGAATAGAGGTTCCCTGTCAGTGTGAAATGTCAGAATAAGGGTGATAATAGAGGTTGCCTGTCAGTGTGAAATGTCAGAACAAGGGCAATAATAGAGGTTGCATGTCAGCGTGAAGTGTCAGAACAAGGGCGATAATAGAGGTTGCATGTCAGTGTGAAATCTCAGAACAAGGGCGATAGTAGGGGTTACATGCAGGTGATAACTGTCAGAACAAGGGCGACAATAGAGGTTACATGACAGTGTGAAATGTCAGAACAAGGGTGATAATAGAGGTTGCATGTCAGTGTGAAATGTCAGAACAAGGGCGATAATAGAGGTTACATGACAGTGTGAAATGTCAGAACAAGGGCGATAATAGAGGTTGCATGTCAGTGTGAAATGTCAGAACAAGGGCGATAATGGAGGTTGCATGTTAGTGATAAATTTACAAGGATGACAATGCTAAATGGCAATCCTGAATGCTAACTGCCAATGTTAATTGTCATTGCTAACTGCCAATGCTAACTGTCAATGCCAACTGCCAATGCTACATGTCATTGCTAAAGGTCAATGTTAATGTCAATGCTAATTGCCAATGCTAATTGTCTTTGCTAACTGCCAATGCTAAATGCCATTGCCAACTGTCAATGCTAACTGTCAATGCTAATTGTCAATGATAAATGTCATTTCTGTCCATACTAACTGTCAATACTAATTGTCAATGTTAATGTCAATGCTACTGTCAAGCTAACTGTCAATGCTAACTGTCAATATTAATTCGAATTGCTAAATGCCAATGTTAACTGCTAAAGCTAACTGTCAATTATAACTTTCAATTATAATTATTATAACAGCCAATTATAAATGTCAATGTAAACTGCCAATGTTAACTGTCAATGATAACTGTTAATCATAACTGACAATTCTAATTGTAAATGCTAATTTTCAGGGTGAATTATCCGTTATAACTGTCAAATTATAACTTCCAAGTATAACTGTTAATTATAAATGCCAATTATAACTGCCAATTAAAACTGTTAATTATAAATGCCAATTATAACTGTCATTTATAACTGTCATTTAGCCCTCCTAACACTGACTGTCAATACTAATTCTGAATGCTGACTGCCAATGCTAACTGCCAATGCTGTCAATGTTAAAGTTGATAGTCCGATGGTTTTGAGTTTCTGTCACTTTCTGAGATCAAATATATTAGGTTGATGGTTATAATCTACGGCACTTTAGTTTGAGTAACCTTCATTTTACATTACCAACCTTTGAGATATCTGAGGTACAAATAGACTAAGTTAATTTCGGGAAGCATGCCAAAACTCTGACACCATAGGCTTCTGCAGTAATAGATTATATTTATTAACTTGCCTCAGTAATCCTTTCTATGTGGAGACAAATGTTTACAAAGCGCATCAGTATCTAAGTTAGATGGCCTATGCCGTGAATATGGCCTATGCTGCCGACACGGCGTAAATAAACCACCAATCAATCAATCTAACTTAGCTATGTAGAATCAAATCTATATAATTGCTTTGGTTTTGAAAATTTGATGTTTTCATCAGACTATTCATCTTTAGCTGTCAGTGCTTAGATAATGATGCATATTTTAAAGATTTATCGACACACAGAAGAGCACACTGAGGCAATTTAATAATATGTTATTGCAGAAACCTATGGTGTCAGAGTTTTGGTGTGCTTTCCAAAATTAATTTAGCATGTTTGCACTTCAAACATTAGCCATTTAAATTAGCCATTTAAAATAAAAGTTACTTCAAACTAAAATAAGGTAGATAATAATGATCAACCTAATATATTTTTCTCAGAAAATGATAGAAACTCAAAACCATCGGACTGTGCAACTTTAATTTCAATTCTTAAAAGGATGGCGGGGTAGGTGGATTATTTTTATGAGCACGAAAGAAATCCCAGGGGTGCTTTCTCTTGAACTTTAAAGTTGAATAATCTGATGGTTTAAAAATGTTTATATATGTTTTAGATAATATTGATCGCTATAATCTACCTTACGATACTTCAAAGCCACTTATATTTTTAAGAGCAAGCTTTGAAGATATTCGAAGTGAAGACATTTCAAATTATTTTCGGTGTGTTTGATCAAAAATGCTAGAGACTGTAGGCTGCAACAGTGTCAGGTTGTATTGAGTTGGTTGCCTTACTATTCCTTCTATGCAGCAGTAAATGTTTAGCAAGTGCACACGTATCTACGGTGGATATGTAGGAATCTATGTAAATGTTCCGGTTTAACACATTGGATTCCTTCATCCACCCACCACCCACCCACCACACACACCACATTCACACCACACACACCACACACTCACCAGACACCCACCACACTCACCACACACCACCCATCCACCAAACACCCACCACACACACCACACACCCACCAGGCACCCACCACACTCACCAAACACACACCACACACACTACACACACCACACACACGCCACACACCCACTACACACCCAACACACACACCACATGCAAAACTCCACGCACCCACCACATACCCATCACATGCACAACTCCACACACCCACCACACACCCACCACACACCCACCACACACCCACCACACACACCACACCCACCACACACACCCAGGACATACCACATGCAAAACTCCACACACCCACCACACACCCATCACATGCACAACTCCACACACCCACCACACACCCACTACACACCCACCACACACCCATAACATCCACCACACACCCACCACACACCCACCATATGCACAACTTCACACACTCACCACACACCCACCACACTCACAAGACCACACCCACAGCATACCTACAACACACCCACCACTCCCACAAACCAATATCCACAATACCATATCTTTAACTACAACACACCCCACCACAACCACTATTCACCTACCATCTACACACCAAACTACACCACACATCACCACACCACCACTCACCCCCACATCCACCCACACCCCCACCACCCACCACCACCATACCACATCACCACCACACCACACATCACCACACCACCACTCACCCCCACAGCCACCCACACCCCCACCACCCATCACCCACCACCACCATACCACAACACCACCACACCACACACTACCACACCAACTACACAACAATCATCCACACACCAAACTACACCACACATCACCCCCACATCCACCCCCCACCCCCACTCCCAAACCACACCCACACCGACCCCAGCTGACCTTGTGTGATGAACGTCTCGTAGTACTGGAGGAGGTTCGCCCGCTGGAGTACCCGGTAGAGTTGCAGTTCCGACGGGTTCGTTGGCTGCGTCGTAGCCATAGCAACGCTACAGTTCAAATACCTGGCAAAGAAACGAGAAGGCGAACAATGTTACAAACTAGGTGCTACGACTCGAAGCCTGGATGCATGCCGGGTAAAAAAAAAACAAGCAACAACTCCACACACAAACGCAGCTCAGATGGTTGTCAGGCAGTGGGGTGGGGTGGGGGTAGGGCGTGTGGAGGGGTCGGGGTAGGGGTTTATAGTGCTGGATGGTCGTGATTTGATAGGGTTTGGTTGGAAGGTGGTGGGTGTAGTGGTTGTGAGTGGTGGGTGTGGTGTGGGTGTAGGGGTGGGGTGAGAGTAGGTGGTGGTGGGTGGTTGTGGGCATGGGATGGGGGGGGAGGGGAGGGGGGTTTGTGGGGGCTGGTTGGAAGGTGGTGGGTGTAGTGGTTGTGAGTAGTGGGTGTGGGTGTAGGGGGGGGTGAGAGTAGGTGGTGGTGGGTGGTTGTGGGGATGGGATGGGGGGGGGGGGGGGGGGGGGGGGTTTGTGGGGGTTGGTTGGAAGGTGGTGGGTGTAGTGGTTGTGAGTGGTGGGTGTCAGGGTGGGGTGAGGGGAGGTGGTGGTGGGTGGTTGTGGGGATGGGGTGGGGGAGAGGGGGGTTATAGTGCTGTATGGTTTGGGTTTGTGGGGGGTTGGTTGGAAGGTGGTGGGTGTAGTGGTTGCGAGTAGTGTGTGTAGGGGTGGGGTGAGGGTAGGTGGAGGGGGGGTGGTTGTGGGGGTGGATTGGTAGTTGGTTTTGGTGGTTGTGAGTGGTGGTGGGGGTTGGGGTGTAGTAGGGTAGTGGTGGTAGGTGGTGATAGTCTGTGGGGGGGTGATAGTGTGTGGGTGGGTGATAGTGTGTGGGTGATAGTGGGTGGGTGGGTGATAGTGGGTGAGTGGGTGATAGTGGGTGTGTGATAGTGTGTGGGTGGGTGATAGTGGGTGGGTGGGTGATAGTGGGTGGGTGTGTGATTGTGTGGGTGGGTGGGTGATACTGATAGTGTGTGGGTGGGTATAGTGTGCGGGTGGGCGATTGTGTGTGGGTGGGTGATAGTGTGTGGGTGGGTGATAGTGGGTGGGTGATAGTGGGTGGGTGATAGTGGGTGGGTGATAGTGGGTGGGTGATGGTGTGGGGTGGGTGATAGTGGGTGGGTGATAGTGGGTGGGTGATAGTGGGTGGGTGGTGGGTGGGGATGTGGGTGGGTGATAGTGGTGCGGGTGGGTGATAGTGGGTGGGTGAAGTGGGTGGGTGATAGTGGGTGGGTGTAGTGGGTGGGTGATAGTGGGTGGGTGATAGTGTGGGGGTGGGTGATAGTGGGTGGGTGATAGTGGGTGGGTGATAGAGTGTGGGTGGGTGATAGTGGGTGAGTGGGTGATAGTGGGTGGGTGGGTGATAGTGGGTGGGTGGGTGATAGTGTGCGGGTGATAGTGGGTGGGTGGGTGATAGTGGGTGGGTGGGTGATAGTGGGTGGGTGATAGTGGGTGGGTGATAGTGGGTGGGTGATAGTGGGTGGGTGATAGTGTGTGTGTGGGTGATAGTGGGTGGGTGGGTGATAGTGGGTACGTGGGTGATGGTGGGTGGGTGGGCTGTGGATGGCTGGGGTGAGTGTTGTGTGACTGTTGGTGTTGTGTGGTGGAGTATTGTAAAGGGGGTGAGGGGCCGGTCTAAAACAAAGCTTTGCACTCCTCTCCCTTCCTCTCTCTTTCCCTCTCCTCCATCTCTCTCTGCCTCAAAACCTGCACACTGTCATTTCCGTATGAATTACGATCAGCGCGCCGATAAAAGAGATTGGAAGTTAGCGACGCCCGAATTCCAAAATGGACCGCGTTTCTTCTCACCGTGTTCAATTATTAATTTGGAACGCGCTGTATCGCCGCGAGTGCTCGCAGCTCCACATACCGGTATGCCTGGCCCCTGGTGGGAGGTGTAGGAACTAAAACTCCACAATTGAGAATTGAAGGAGGAGGAGGAGGAGGAAGGGGGAGGAGGGGGCGGGGTAGAAGAAAGCGAAGGGTGGAAGGAGGGGGAGGGGAGGAGGAAGGGGAGGGATGTGAAGGGGGGTAGAGAGAAAGAAGGAAAGGGAGGAAGGAGGGAGATGGGGAGTAGGGAAAGGTTGAGTAGGAAGGGGGGTTGAGAGGAATGAGAAGGAAATGGGAGAAAGGGAGAAGGGGAGAAGCGAAAGGTTGAGTAGGAAGGGGGGAGAGGAGGAGGAAGGGGGTAAGAGTGCTGAAAGGGGCGGAGGGGGAGGCGGGGAGGAGGAGGGGGAGGGGGGGAGGGGAGGAGGAGGAGGTGGTGGGACTTGTTGGGGGGACGGCGGCTGGGGGGGGGGGATCTATAATCTGAAGCGCGTCGACTCTGAATCAGCCTGCTAGTGGTTTTCTTTGGTCACGTGATACGTTTGAGCTTTGATTCGGGCGAGGTACATTAGTGGCCCCACCTGCCGGCGGAGTGGGGAGAAATAATAAGCAACGAGTATAAATATAATCTCGATAAATACAAATGTGCCTCGGCGCTATCCAGCGACGGACGCATAACTGGGGTTTTTGTTCAGGGGTGGAGGAAGAGGAGGAGGAGGAGGAGAGGGGAGGATTGGAGGAGGGGATGGGGGGGGGGAGGAGAGGAGGAGGGGTAGGAGGGGATGAGGGGACGGGGGAGCTGGGAGAGGTGAAGAGCGGAGGAATGAGAGGGCCGAGGGGAGGAGGAGGAGGGGTGAGATAGAGAGCGGAAGATGGCGGAAATGACAGAGGGGGAGATAAGATAGAGAGATAGAGAACAGGTGTAGGAGGAAGGGAGATAGAGAGGAGGAGAGGAGGGGAATGAAATAGACAGAATGAGAGGAGAAGCGGTGTGAGATAGAGAGGGGGGAGAATGAGTTAGATAGAGAAGGGGGGATAGGAGGAGGAGGGGGGGAAATAAAGATAGAGATGGAGATGGAGATGGGGACAGAGGAAAAGGAGAGAGATCTGGGGGAGAGAGTGTGGAAGAGAGAGAGCGCGCTAGAGAGTGCGAGAGAGAGACAAAGTCGGGTGGGTAGAGAGAATGACACGATGCTGCTGGTTCCATATCGGTTATTGGAGTTTTGGACACAAAGCTACGAGGCGTCGTGTGAATCTATTTGGTTTATTCATGATCGCTCATTTGCATAATATCGTTCATCACGTGATGTAGACGCGGGAAAAGCGGGACCTTTCGTTTGTGCGGCCGGGCCGACTTTGACGCTACACACTGGAGCCCCCCTCCCACCCCCCACCCCCTGCCGGCACCTACTCACCCACACACTGGAGGAGTGTGTGTCCTCCAGTGTGTGGGGTGAGGGGGGGGGGGAGCGACACTACCTGAGTGTTTAGGGGATTATGTTTGATGTCTGCAGGGTTTGTTCTAAGAACGAGATGTTCCCTGCTTCCCTCTTCCCTTCCACACCCCCTCCCTTCTCCCTCACTCTCTCTCTCTCTCTCTCTCTTACTCTGCCTCTCACTTTCTCTCACCGGGCGCAGTGGCCGAATTGGTAGAGCGCCAGCCCTGCGTGCGGAAGATCGGGAGTTTGGTTCCCGGTCGAGTCAAACCAATGGTTGATCAAATTTATACTTGTTGCTTCCTAGTCTGGCGCTCGACATTAATAGGACAGGGCAAGGACTGGTGAGCTCAATGTCAGGATAATATGACCTAGTGGGATATTGGGTCTTGGTGCTGGTGTCCTGATTTCCCAGTGGGGCAGCACTATAAAATCACCATGAGTGTGCACTGTCACAAGTCAGTATCCGTCCTGATATGACCTTAGATTTGCCTGGACGTAAAACTGCAACAACCAGCCACTTTCTCACTCCATCCCACTGTCTCCTTTCCTCTGTGTGTCCACCTTCTTCTCTCCCCTTCTTCGCCCTCCATCCTTCTCTATCATTGTACCATTCCCTTCCCCCTCCACCCCCTCCCTCCTGTCCCCTTCCCTCCCCCCTTTCCTCCATCCTCCCTCCCCTCCCTCGTCCCCTTTCCTCATTCTTCTTTCTTACTCCCCCCTCTTCCTTCCCCTCCCTCCTCCCTCTTCCCCTCCTTTCCTGTACCCCCTCCCCTCCATTCTCTCTCCTCATCCTCCTACCTCCCCTTTCTCTCTCCCCTTCCTTCTCCCCTCCCCTCCTCCTTCTCTCTCCTTCCTTACTTCCCCCTTCCCCTTTCCTTCTCCCCTCCATCCCCTTCCCCCTCCTTCATCTTCTCCCTCCTTCCCCTCTCCTCTTTCCTCTACCTCCCCCCTCCTCCACCCTCCTTCCCCCCCGTCCTTCCATATCTCCCTCCTTCCCCTCTCTCCCTTCCTATCCCCTCCCTCCCCTCCTCCTTTCCGCCTCCTCCTCACTTCTCCCTCCTTTCCCTCTCTCTTTCCTCCCCTCCCTCCTCTCCTCCCTCCTTCCTTCACATATCTCCCTCCTTCCCCCTCTCCTCTTTCCCTCTCCCCCTCCCTTTTCCCCTCCTCCTTCACCCCTCCTTCCCCCTCTCCTCTTCCTCTCCCTTCCCCCTCCTTCTCACTCCTCTTCCCCCTCCCTCTTTCCTCTCCCCTTTCTCCCCTCCTTTCCCTCTCCTTACTTCACATATCTCCCTACTTCCTCCTCCCCTCTCTCCTTTCATTTCCTCCCCTTGCCTCAAGTCCTTCCTTCTCCTGCCCCCCTCTTCCCTTCTCTCCCTCCCTCCCATCCCCTTCTCCCCATCTCTTCACCTCTCCTCCCATTTACCCCACCCCCACCAACACCATCACCATCCACCATCCACCATCCACCCATCCACCATCCTGCATCCCACCACCACCACACCCACCATCCACCATCCACCACCCACCATCCACCATCCACCATCCACCATCCACCATCCACCATCCACCATCCACCATCCACCATCCACCATCCACCATCCACCATCCACCATCCACCATCCACCATCCACCCCCAGCACACAATGCGTGATATTATATTAACGACGCACACATAAACCACCCAATGAAAATCATCCTCTACACATTGCTTTTAAACCGGTGCCGAGTGAGTTCTCAATGTAATGTGAGGCATGCCGTCCTCCATCTTAATTAATGTCTGCACTAAGCTGCAGGGCTTTTCTTCCTCTTATTCTTGTTACGTTCTTATTATTATATTCCAACTGCAAAATACGGTACGAGTGTGCTTGCACAGAAGGGTTACGGGGTTGGTTGTTGAAGTTTTACGTCCTGACAACATCTACGGTCATATCATGACGGTTACCAACTTGTGCCAGTATCCACTCCTGGCAACATTATAGTGCTGCAACACTTGAAAATCAGGCTGCCAGCACTATGACCCGATATCCCACTCAGTCAGATTATCCTGACACTGAGCTAACCAGTCCTTGCCCTATCCTAATAATGCCGAGCGCCAGGCTAGGAAGCGACAAGTATCAATTTTAAAGTCAGTGGTTTGACTCAACCAGGAAGCGAATTCTCGACCTTCTGCACGAGAGCCGCGCTCTACCGATTAGGCTACCGCGCCCAGTAGGGATAGGGGCAGGGGGGAGGGGAGGGGAGGGGGGGGGCAGGGGGGGGGGGAGGATTAGGGGACTTGTACGGATAGGTAAGCCCTGTTCACATTTGCCAAACTGTAAGCTGCTGGAATCAGAAACGGTGTTAACATGATAAAGAAAAACAGTCAGGATAAAGTGTAAACTATATGGAAATTAATTGCCTCGGATTGTAAGGAGAGAGAGTGAGGGGGTGGGGAGGGGGTGGAGGGAGGGGTGGGGGAGTGGAGCGGCAAGGGGAAGAGGAATGGATGGGGAGGGGAGAATGTGGTGAGGGGAGGGGGGTAGCCGCATAAGCACTCATAGTCACACAATTTGTAGTATTAAAATCTCAAAGTAGTAGGATTTAGAAAGATTGTTGATTAATATATTTATTGTGCCATGCTTTGCATCAGAATCAGCGGGGCTAATCGCGACTTGTGAACGGTGGGAGGTTGCTTAGCAACGCAGAGGTTGGTGGGAGGTTGTTGGAATTTTACTTCCTGGCAACATCTAAGGTCATATCAGGACAGGTACCAACTTGTGACAGTGTGCACTCATGGCGATTTTATACTATAGTGTTGCACCACATGGAAATCAGGCCACCGGTACCATGACCCGATATCCCACTCAATCATATTATCCTGATACTGAGCTAACCAATCATTGCCCTATCCTATTAATGCAGAGTGCCAGGCTAGGAAGCGACAAGTCTAAATTTATAAGTCATTGTTTTGACTCGACCGGGAACCGGTCTCCCGATCTCCCGCACGCGAGGCCAGCACTCTACCAAGTCGGCCACCACACCCAGTAGGAACGCAGAGTAAAGAACGCAAAGAAATGATGGAAGTGGTAGCCGAATTGATTTGGGCGCCCGCTTTCCGTGAGGCAGTTCATAGGTTCGATCCCCGGCCTAGTCAAACCAATGATGTAGAAATGTATACTTGTTGCTACCTAGCCTAGCGCTCAGTATTACTAGGGTAGGGCAAGGAGTGGTATGCTCAATATTAGGATAATGTGAATGAGTGGGTTTTTGTTTGTTTGTGTTGTCTATTGTGGTTTTGCGTACTAGCAACAACTAAGGGGCATATCAGGACGGCTACAACATCCGGATCAATATAAACAGACGGCGTGAGTGAGGGGAGTTGGGGCGGGGGCGGGGGAGGGGTAGGGGGGGGGGGTCAATGCACTGGGAAGGGGTTGCTGAACAGGGGTGGGGGGGTGGGCGGGGGTAGGGGGGTGCTTCGGGCATTGGCTGACCCCGGGGGACGGGCGGGGGAGGGGTGGACGGCCACGACCTCGCTCAAGGTCACGGGGTGAGGATATAAATACCGAAGTGTCCTTGGGTTGGTAGACTGAACCAGCAGCATATGTACCCCCTGACACACACCCTCACACATATAAATCCCTACACACACCCTCACCCACTCACACACACCCTAATACACACCCTCATACACCATCATCCACACCCTCACACACCCTCACACACACACAGATAAATCCCTACACACACCCTCACACTCAACCTCACATACACACCCTCATACACCATCATCCACACCCCCACACACCCTCACACACACCCTCATACATATAAATCCGTTATGCAAACCCTCACACACGCATACATACCATAACACACTCACACACACTCTCTCACACACCTTCACACACAACATCAGACATATAAATCCGTACACACACCCTCACACACTCAAACACACCCTCACACACCCATACCCTCACACACCATCACCCACACACTCAAACACCGTCACACATACACAACCTCACAAACACCATCACACACACCCTCACACATACACACCCTCACACACATACATACCCTCACACACAAACACACACCATCGGGTATATATACACCCCCCCACACACACACGTTCACACACTCATTAGTCATCCCCCTCCTCCCAGCATATATATGATATACATACGATACAAATGCCATATAACCTGGAAGGATAACGTGACAAATAAGGAAATACTCGAACGGACGGGCCTGCCCTCTATGGAAGATCTTCTGATCAAAAAGAATCTCCGGTGGACTGGACACCTCATGAGCATGTCATCAGACAGGCTACCAAAGCAGATCCTCTATTCTCAACTGTCTTCTGGTTACAGAAAGAGAGGGTGCCCTCATCTCCATTTCAAGGATACCATCACGAGAAACCTGAAGCTGAGAGACATTAAGACCGACTCATGGACGCAACTCTCACAGCAGAGAGCTAAATGGAGAGTGGCAGTCAAGTAATGAAAGCAGTCTTTGTCGCATCACGACCGACAGCATGATGATGATGATGATGAAAAATGCCATATATCCTAACATTCCTCACAGCTGTCCAGCGTTGAAAACAGGCACCCTCGCGGGAGCTTACACGCTATGGGCAGAATAAATACCATATAACAAAAAAATATATATATATAATGATATATATATATATAGCACATAGCCCCTCGCATAATACCTCGCCCAGGACAACAGTTTACACAGCAACCCACCAGCTTTACATATAACAGTATTAATACTGTCATGGGGGTGATGAAAATGGGAAATATTATGGGCTTATATGCTATGGACAGTATAAATACAGCCTCAATAAAAAAAATAAAAAATAAAAAATATATATTGGCCCTAGAGCGGGACTCGAACCCACATATCTATGCATTCCTGGCCAGTGTGCTAACCATTACACCACCTAGGCTCCCTGATATCACCACACTACCCACGCCTACCTGTCTATGTGGTTACTTGCCTGAGAGGTCAGTGCAGAGTACTACACTCGTCCCCCTGGAATTGTAAGTCTTTTAATGCTTACAATTATATACATACAGGCAATGCACTTACAATATCAGTAACACATACATACACAGGGTATGTTCAACAACCATACAGCGCATAGCTTGTACAGGATCATGGTCACGGCAACCAGTGTCGTGGGGATGATGAAAATGGGAAATATTGCGCCTAGAGCAGGTCTCGAAGCCACATCTCTATGCATTCCGGGCCAGTGTGCTAAGCATTACACCACTTAGGCTCCCTGATATCACCACATTACCCACGCCTACCTGTCTATGTGGTTACTTGCCTGAGAGGTCAGTGCAGACTACTACGATACCAAACTTATCCCCGATAGCTAACGCCCTAACACACTAAACCCCTTGTTTACTAGCGGTATTTTACACGCTAGAATCTTTATAGGAAATAGAACCCAAACTTCTGTGTGTGGAGCCCAGAAAGCACTAATGTATGATATTACTGAAGCGATGATCCACTTACTATATCTGCTTACTATATCTGCTTACTATATCTGCTTACTATAACAGTTCCAAGAAATAGCAACCCAACAGAAATTAAGTGTGGTAAAGTCTAGTAGGGAGGGGTTGCTGGCTCCTCCTGCTGTGCTGTCTCCAGGTCATCTGCCTGCCACACCCCCTGCCTAGCTCTTTTATTCAGATGGAACACATTCAAAATACAGGTACACAGTTGCCTGGAGTCTCCTCAGTCAGACACAGTAACATGGCATTTCTTTGATTGAACTCCTCCAGTCAGTGGTGGGGGGAGGCAGGGTGGGAGTGGGGAGGGCGGGGAGGAGAAGGGGAGGGGCGGGGGTGGGGAGGGCAGGCGGAGACGGGGAGGGGGTGAGTAGGAGCGAGCGATGGGGAGGGGGAGAAGGAGGGGAGAGGGCGGGGAGGATAAGGGGAGGGACGGGGTGGGGAGGGCGGTGGGGAGGTGAGAAGAAGAAGGGGAGCGATGGTGGGGAGGGCGGAGGGGAGGGGGGGGGGGAGGTAGGGATCCTCTGGAGTGAACTCTGCCTGACCCGGCCCCCACCCCGGATCCCCAGTATATACAACCCGGTCCAACCTTACCCCGGGTATGGGGGCAGAGGGGCGGGGTGTGGGGAGGGGGGGGGGGGGAATAGAGCCGTAGGACAAACGCTACCACCGCAGCAATGCAGCGAAAAGTAAAATGTTAAAAATTGAGATAAAGTAAATAAGGGTCTACCCCCTACCCACCCACAAGTCAGTATTGAGATATATATCATATATATCATATATATCTCATATATCATATAGATATATCATATATATATATGATATAGTATAAATATATGATATATATAATATATATATATATGTGTGTGCTCTATAATATATTATGGGAATATAAACAAGGAGACTGTCTTCAGTTCCCTATACTGATATACTGTAATCACTATTATTATACTATCTACTGGCGCCACCTGTGAGGGGCGCTGACCACTCTACACCCGCTGCGGCTGGTTGTTATCGCCTCTAGACCCAGTTGGACTCACATTTTTAATTTATATAGATATATATAAACATATATATATGCGTGGTTTTCCCTAAACTGCGTCGTCAGTCAGTGGTAATAAACATTGCAGAGTCCGATGAATAAATTAAAATTGTCAACGGCAAAGCTCTCGCCCTAGATTTGATCCTACATTTTTTTTCTTTTTGTTGGTACAGTAGTTGATTAAGCAGGGAAAATTTCAATCATGGACGATTGGTCTTCCTCATTCCACTGCTCCTTGACCTGTCCTATTATTGCAGAACGCCTGGCTAGGAAGCGACAAGTATCAATTTAAAGTAATTTGTTTGACTTGACCACTGTTCTTACCCACGATCCCACGATTTAGCAGAACGGGAGGTGGACGCTCAACTCTTTTGGCCATCTTAACACCTTGCCCCTGCCTTCCTCATCATCATGCTGTTGGTCGCGATGCGACAAAGACTGCTTTCATTACTTGACTGCCGCCCTCCATTTAGCTCTCTGCTGTGAGAGTTGCGTCCATGAGTCGGTCTTAATGTCTCTCAGCTTCACGTTTTTCATGAAAGCTGCCTGCAAAAGTGTTGAAGTGCTGCTGGCTTTTGCAAGTTATCAGCGGCACTCTCTCGGGGAGCAAATAGACGTTTCACACCGGCAAGAACATGTCAAGACAGGGGCAAAACTATTTGTCCCTGCAGTGGCTGGTCAGGAGATGTTGGGAGTTCCATACATCAACCGCCCTTAATGCTGCCACAGTGACATGGTTTTCTGTTTAGGGTTTGCTCCCTTAGCCTTCGGTTCTATCAAGAACCTGTACCACAAGGCAGTGGTTTAAAACTCTGCAAGGCAGCGGCGTCAAAACTCCCTGAGGTATTGCTATACCTGCAATACCTGCATACCTGCCTTAGATACTCGTTAACCCTCTATTGGAGATTAGTGTTCCAGTGCTGTGCTCGTAAAGCGGCAAAGCGAAGCCTGTGTCCTGAATGTTAGCGTGCATGTCAAAATTAACTTTCCATGTTTTCAAATCAATTTGGATCATACCTAATCCCAGACTATATACCAACATACCCAAGCATAGAAAAGTAACTAAGACACCACCTACATTAAAATGCATACATTGAATACAAACACTGACCAGATATACCACAAACTTGTCATTAGCTGAACGTAATAACAATATTTTATTATCTTAAGTTGTAATTAAATAGCGTAAATGACTGAAGCTAAGCATGGCTGGAAGACCAGGGGCCATATGCACCAATCGGTGATAGGCTTAGCCGGAGTTAAGGCTCTAGCCACGGTTAGCTACCTCAGGGTAGTGGCGGGTTGGAGAGGTGTGTGAATCGGTATGCACCAATTTTCTACCCGATGCGGATAGCTAACCACGAGTTTATTTATAGATTTGGGAATTCCCTCCAGTCGACAATATGAATAACACCGCCAATGCGGCCTCGGCGTTAATATTGGTTCGAATTTACGGTTAAATTGATAAGATTTCACTTATTGCGTATGTAATTCTGTCAAATATGATCGCATTGAATAGATTTGGGTATAATATATTGCCGCCGATTCGGCGGCGACGGCGGTGGCCATGTTTATTTGACGTTGGACAGTATGGATATCGACATCGCTGCAGCGGCGGCGATTTGTTTACTTTACATTCGTCGATTCGACAATATGAATAACGCCGCCAATGCGGCGGGAGCGTTAATAACAGTTCGATTTTAGGGTTAATTTGATTAAATTTCACTTATTGAGTATGTAAATGTGTCAAATATGATCGCATTGAATAGATTGACGCCCATACATGCACACTAACCGCACCGGATAGCCCGTAACCCCAACTCAGAAGGTCGTTTAGCTTAGCCGCGGTTAAATCTAGTGGTTAGCGCTAACCCCGATTGGTGCATACCGATTTGTCATATTTAGCCGTGGGCGGCTACCTTAGCCGCGGTTAAGGCCCTAACACCGATTGGTGCATACGGCCCCAGTACTTTGGCATGGGGAAAATACTGTATTCAGATGAATAAAAAATTGCTTACCAAAAAAAAAGTTATCCCTTTAAAACAAAATTTAAAATTACTTTGATGTAATGGGAAAGTAGATTATAAAAATCAGCTTAATGCTTTTACCGAAAAGGTGCTAGAAACTCTTTTAAAACCACTAAGAAAGCATGGGATTAAAATGGCAATTATAAGTGTAGGTGGGAGGTGGGTGGGTGGAAAGATGGAAGGAGCGGGTCACTACAAATATAGATATCTATTGGAGTAAATTGATCGAGTGAATGCTTGGTCTGTGTAGTCTTTCCTTAGCCGTAACCCCAGCAGACCTCGGCGTGACCAGGCACACCCCACGACTGCCCCTCGGCTCCCCCTCCCCCCATTCTGCCCCCCCCCCCAACACACACAGCCCCATTCCCCCAGCCACCACTCCCCCAGCCACCACCCCTACACGGCCCCCATCCCACGCTGCCCATCCCCCACCCCCACACCGCCCTGCCCCAACATTGCCCCCTCATCTCACCGACCTCCCATCCCTTCCCCACACTGCCCCCCGCCACACTGCCATCTCCCCTCACCCCATCTCCCCTCCCGTCCCCTACACTGCCCCCCGCCACACTGCCATCTCCCCTCAGCTCCTCTCCCCTCCCATCCCCTACACTGCCCCCGCCACACTGCCATCTCCCCTCACCCCATCTCCCCTCCCGTCCCCTACACTGCTCTCTCCCCTACCTTCCTTCGGCGGAGAGGAGAGGGGGTGGGGTGGGTGGGGGTGGGGGGTTAGCGGAGGTAGGCGAGGTAGGCGAGAGGGTAGTGTGGGGGAGGGCAGTGTGGGGGGAGGGGACGTGGGGCGAGAGGGGAGTGTGGGGGAAGGGGGCATTGTGGGGGAGGGACAATGTGGGGGAGGGCAGTGTGGGGGAGGGGCAGTGTGGGGGAGGGCAGTGTGGGGGAGGGCAGTGTGGGGGGAGGGGGCAGTGTGGGGGAGTACATTGTGGGGAAGGGGCAGTGTGGGGGGAGGTGTAGTGAGGGGGGGCAGTGTTGGGGAGGGGGCAGTGTGGGGGGAAGAGGCAGTGTGGGGGAGGGCAGTGTGGGGGAGGGGGCAGTGTGGGGGAGGGGACAGTGTGGGGGAGGAGGCAGTGTGGGGGAGGGCAGTGTGGGGGAGGAGGTTGTGTGGGGGAGGGCGGTGTGGGGGAGGGCAGTGTGGGGGAGGGCAGTGTGGGGGAGCACAGTGTGGGGGAGGGCAGTGTGGGGGTGGGCAGTGTGGGGGAGGAGGTTGTGTGGGGGAGGGCGGTGTGGGGGAGGGCAGTGTGGGGGAGGGCAGTGTGGGGGAGGAGGCAGTGTGGGGGAGGGCAGTGTGGGGGAGGAGGCAGTGTGGGGGAGGGCAGTGTGGGGAGGGAAGTGTGGCGGAGGAGGCAGTGTGGGGGAGGGCAGTGTTTGGGAGGGCAGTGTGGGGGAGGAGGTTGTGTGGGGGAGGGAGGTGTGGGGGAGGGTAGTGTGGGGGAGGGCAGTGTGGGGGAGGGCAGTGTGGGGGAGGGCAGTGTGGGGGAGGGCAGTGTGGGGGAGGGCAGTACATGTGTATTATTTTAGTTTTGGCAGAACTGGTCGCCCATAGCTCGGTGGTGGTACAGGAAAGTAACTCCAGGCGGCGCCACGGGTCTGGTAAATCGTAGCAGATGATGGGTCAAATAGGAAATATATAATACCTTTTTAATAGATCAACTTTTGTGATCAACTTTGTTATGTATATACACATAATGAAGTGAATCCCATGCATATATATATATATATATATATATATATATATATATATATATATATTTATATGTTCATAGATATGCATGCATAAATATACACATAACCATATTAGTATTTATATAAATACATACTAATTCTACCCTTCATACATGTATAAGTAATCAGATAATAAGGAAGTAGTGAGATAATAAAACTAACAAACTCACAAAGAAACAAAATTGCTTCCCACCTAGTTGCTAAAGCAGCCCCCCAGAGGTGGGGGGGGGGGCGAGGTGCATGCTGGTCCCCCCCCCCCCCCCACGAACCCCATGAGAAGGGGGGGGGGAACCACTATAGATCTTCTTACCCGTGATAAAGGGGTTTATCACTATCCATATACATATGACGACATCAGTATTTAAGATGCAGGTGCATGGATATATTAAAAGATAAATGCTCCAGTGTGACTGACCGCTCACGTTGTCCATTAAGGATGAGGAGAACCAGTGGTGGCGCCACCGGTCATGAGCGTGAGGTCGAGGAGGCCGAATATAGAATTATCTGTACAATATATAATAGTAATTCCCTTCTGTGACTTTATACTTGCATAATATGTTATACATCATGTGTATATATATGTGTATATATATATATATATATATATATATATATATATATATATATATATATATATATATATATAAGACTCCCCTGTGAAATGACAAGGAGACCAGCAGATTGGGTTGGTTTGTTTATTCGACTCCGGGCTGAGCGATAAATGCCCTACCTAATTCAAAAGCAAAAAACGAGAGGTAACTGATGATTCAAATAGCTTAAGAAGCGTCGAACGCCGTAGGTCTGCAACAAAGCGGCTGGACGACGGCGGTTCACTAATATGAATTCGAGTAGAATCGACTAATAAATAATTAAGTAAATCTCCGAGCGTTTATATGTATATCACATATTATATATAATATATTTATATATTTATATATTTCTTATTTTTGGTGATTGTGTATTCATGCTTCCCATAATGGTTAAGTCTAACAACTTGTTTTCACCGCTCGAGAGTAATAGTATCATGGTTCCCATTGTTTTATCACTTTCAGTTGTTGTGTAGCTAACTACTGCATGCATTCTTTCTGTTTGTAAGCATTCTCCCACATCCCCCAAACCTCTGTGATTCTGTTAGTTCTACAATCGGTTAGTTGTTTGGTTACCTATATATTTTCCCTGAGTGCCTTCACCTTGTTGTGTTAAGGCCGTGTCACACTGCATAAGCATGTGCCGACGTATGTGACACACGCTGTCATACGGCGGAAATTTAGAACATGCTCAAAAATACTACTTATGCCAAACATACCCATGACTTGTATTAGCATACACCAGTGGGCTGTTAACGAATACTACTTATGCCAAACGTACCCATAACTTGTATTAGCGTACACCAGTGGGTTGTTAACGAATACTACTTATGCCAAACGTACCCATAACTTGTATTAGCGTACACCAGTGGGATGTTAACGAATACTACTTATGCCAAACGTACCCATAACTTGTCCCAGCATACACCAATGTGTTGGCGCAAAATCACATCGGTCGGCATACGGTGATGCAATACGGCACAGTGTGACAAAGCCTTTAGAGATCATTAGCTTTTGTTTTAAGTTTATCTCCTGACCATTCTACCGATGCGCATGTATATGCAAATTTAATTATGACCCCAATGTCTTGTCCTGCTTTGTCAGTAGAAGAGAGTCATTATTGACAATTACTCAATTCTACCTGTTCAGTGATGAATGAGTAATGGCGCTGATTGGTTGAAAAGTTGGACCCGAGTTGGAAATATTGCTGTCTGAGAGAGTTAGACAGGGAGTCGACTGATTAATTATTGGGGTTTAACACACTGGCAACATTTGAAGTCAAGTCGGTCCCCACTGTGACGGCTTTAACTGGAGTGCTAATGGTGCACTGATACGATATATTACTCAGTTACGTTATCATATTTCTGAGCAAGCAAGTGTCAGGATAATGTGACTGAGTGGGATATCAGGTCATGGTGTTGGCGGCCCGGTCTCCCAGTGGGGCAGCACTATAAAGTCACCATGAGTGTGCACTGCTACAAGTCGGAACCCATCCTGATATGACCATAGATGTTCCCGGGACGTAAAACTCCAACAAACAAACAGTAAGACATAGTGTAAGATTGTATGATCAATCAGTGCTGCATTCCTCAGTTAGTGGTGAATGTTTTGAAAACCGCACCTCCAGCATCCCAAACTATCGTGTAAATGTGCCGAGAGACAATGTGTGGAATTGAAGCCGACTCGTGATCTCACTCGCTGTTCAGGTGCCCCAATTAGCGGGTTGTCAGGTGTGACGTGGCGCCTTCATTGACAACAGACGGCATTTTGACTTGCGCAGACGACAATTGTAGAAGGCGCCTGTTCTTGGCGGCTGGCTCTATAGACGACTAGCTCCGACAGCGAATGTCGTCTGCCTTGTCTTGTTTTTGCTTCCCCCCGTCACCCGTTCCTCTCGACCGGACTCTCAGCACATTCTCCAATGCGCAACCAATATCCGCCTCGCGCAGCCGCAACTCCGATCCACATTTTAAAACTCCGCAGTTTAAATTAAATTCAAAATAATTCCTAGAAATGCGAAAACGGCATAATTATCATGAAGCTTGATCAAGATTACAAAGTTAATTCTAGTGTGGATGTGTGGGTGGGTGGTTGGGTGTGTGGGTGCGGGCGGGTGGGTGTTGCTGGGTGGGTGGTTTCGGGTGAATAATATTTTTTAATGTTGATATTTCCGTCCATTGCATAGCGATGGTGGTGGTGGTGGGTTGTGGGGAAACGGGGCCGAGTGGTTGGCAGGGGAGGTGGGTGTGGCTTTGGAGGAAGTGGGCGGGGGTTTGGAGAAAGTGGGCGGGGGTTGAGAGGAAGTGGGCGGGGGTTGGGAGGAAGTGGGTGGGGGTTTGGAGAAAGTGGGTGGGGGTTTGGAGAAAGTGGGCGGGGTTGGGATAAAGTGGGTGTGGGTTTGGAGGAAGTGGGCGGGGGTTGGTAGGAAGTGGGCGGGGATTTGGAGGAAGTGGGCGGGGGTTGGGAGGAAGTGGGTGGGGGTTGGGAGGAAGTGGGCAACAGTTGGGATGAAGTAGGTGGGGATCGGAGAAAGTGAGTGGGGGGTTGGGAGAAAGTGGGCATGGTGTTTGGTGAAAGTGGTTGGTGGAGGATGGGAGAAGTAGAAGTGGGAGAAGGGCAGGGGCTGGCGTCCCTCTCCGTGGTCAAATACTAGACAAGCCTCCACGTCTTGGGCGAATCAATAATCGAATCAGCTCGGCTCGACCTTCTTCTTCCACGCGCCAAGTCCCCGCCCCCAAAACACGGGAGGGGACGGAGGCGGCTGGCGGGGGGCGGGGAGGGGGGGCGGCGGGAGGCTGGGGGCGGTGGTTGCACCAGCGATTTCCATGTCAAATCAATGCAAAAATCTCAAAATCGAGCACAATTAGAAAAGTTTGAAGATTGTGGTCGAGTCGCCATGGCAACGTCATTTGTCTGAAGGGTATTTGGGCTGTTAATTAGGCTATTTCTAATTAGAGGGAAAGATGGCGTAATTCAGGGCTTCTTCCGCAGAGCCGTCCTCTAAAGTAGGTCCCACTAACCCCCCCCCCCCTTACTCCCCACAGCCCGCCCCCCCCCACCCTCCCCCGAACCCACAATTAGACCAAACGTCGACGCCAGGCGCCCCAACCCAAAACAAACTCAGATGAGTGATTTCAATAAAATAGAGTTATTAATACTAATAAAATAGCTCGCGCTTCCCAATCACGTGATCTCGTCAACGTGGACTCGCGCGGTAGACGCCTCCCCCACTTTCCTCTTCCCCCCTCCCCCTTCCTCCTTCCTCCCCCCTCCCCTCCCTCTCTCCTCCCTCCTGCCCCACACCCTCCCCCTTCCTCCTTCCTCCCCCTCTCCCTTCCTCCCTCCCTCCTCCCTCCTGCCCCACACCCTCCCCATTCTTCCTTCCTCCTCCGTCCCCCTTCCTCCCTCCCGATTCACCCTCCACTTCCTCCTCCATCCCCACTCTCTCTTTTTCGTCCTCCCTCTCCCTTCCTCCATCCCTCCTCCAAACACACACACATCCGCACACACACACACAAATAACCAAATAAAAGAAGGGGAAGTGGGCGGTGGGGGGGGCGACCATGTCGCGAGTGTCATTGGAGGAGACTGGGCGCCATTTTGTATTTTCTAGATGGTTCGCTCCACTGAATGGAACATTCGAGCATCAACACCTGATAATGATATTAAAGGCAGTGATTGAACTGCGACTGCGGAACAGTTGGCTATGACTATATTGTTAAAAGTTTTCAAGCTGTGGGAAAATAATAAAACAAACCAACCACTACCTACCGCTACCAAAGTTACTCCCTGGATTGGTTGGTTGTTGGGGTTTTACGTCCTGGCAACATCTAAGGTCATACAGTATAACCCCGTTAAGCGAAGCTCGGTTAAACCAAACGATCGGTTAATCCAAACTTTTACCATTTATCATATAAAAAAGTTGGTTAAACCAAAGTCGATTAATTCCAATTATCGGTTAATCCAAACAAAATTGTCGGACCCCAGGCCACTTCCGGTATGGTTTTACAAAACCTTCATGTGGTTATAAGGCCATCTATGACCCCCCAACAACTTTTTTATATGATAAATAGTTGTATTTTGCCGGGCCGCCGAAAAATGTTTGGATTAACCGATCGCTTAGTTTAACCGAGCTTTGTTTAATGGAGTAATACTGTATATATACATTTAAAAAAACAATCAAAGTGTCCACATACATTGTATATTACATGTGCAATACACGCTTACTCAAAGTCAAAGTCAAAGCCAAAACAAATGTCTAGGGTCCCTTCAAGTTTGGTTTAATGGGGCTATACTGTATCAGGACCGCTACTGACTTGTGACAGTGCGCACTCATGGCAGTGCTGCTACACTGGCAAATCAGGCTGTCGGCACCATGACCCGATATCCCACTCAGATTATCCTGACACTGAGCTAACCAGTCCTTGGAGGGCTAAGTGGCTGAGGGGCTGAGGGGGCCATCTTGGTTATTTTGCATCCTCTCTCAGTACTTCAACTCTACACCAATATAAATAAATAAACCAACACTGCACGCTGGAACAAGGACCTTCGACCGGGCGTGGTGGCCTAATCGGTGGAGCAGGGGCCTCGCATGCAGGAGATCGTGAGTTCGGTTCCCAGTCGAGTCAAACCAATCACTTATAAAATTGATACTTGTCGCCTCCTATCCTAGCCTTGCGCTCCGCACTAATAGGATAGGGCAAGGAATGGTTGGCTCATTGTCAGCACAATGTGACTGAGTGGCATATCAGTTCATGGTGCTGGTGGTCTGGTCTCCTAGTGTGGCAGCACTATACAGTCACCATGAGTGTGCACTGTCACAATTTGGTACCCCTCGTGATATGACCTTAGATGTTGCCTTGGCCTAGGCAGCCTTAATCTTAGAAGTGCAAATGGACTCATTTCCAGTGAGTTTGCTAATGATGACACTAGAAAGGAAGATGGTGAAGACAAGCCATGAGTCTTCCAGTTTCACCATCATTTACCCAAACTGAAAAAATAAACATCTTCAGATTACTGCTGTCCATTCTCCTTAAGTTAATGCCACTGGGAATGGGATGTGAAACAATGCATGACTCTTTGTTTGTTTGTTTGCTAAGGGTTTTAGATCTTAGCAACAATTACAGTTCTCTCAGGATGTGCACTGACTTGTGACAGTGCGCACTCATGGAGACTTTATAGCGCTGCACCATCAGGAGACCAGACCACTGGCACCATGGCTCAATATCCCACACAATACACGATTTCCGTGACTAGCACGACACCTGGTGATAGGCAACGACACTCGTGGTGTGGGTCGACAGTGTGCCACTGTGTTGCTTTACACTGATGATCAAGCTTTTCAATCAATCAAGCAATCAATAGGATACAGCTATAATTATCAAACATGATTAAAAAATTGGAAGTATGTTTTCTCTATAAATCCACATTTGTGCCGAAAAGAATGTGTCAGTTGTTCAATAAGAAGCCAGTGTTAACAGAGCTGCAATTGCCTCTCCACACACTCTGTGACCCACAAGTCCAGTATGGATTACGCTCTGTGCATGCATTGCAGAAATTGTTTATTGCAACATTATATTGATGCTGATTAAGCCAGTCCTTTTCCCCATCCTGTCTAGGTAGCGATAAGTATTCATTTTGTAAGTCGTTGGTTTGACTCGATTCGGCCACTGCGTCTGGCTTCAATGAACGAAATGAGGTCAATTGTCACAGGTCAGGTATAATACGGCTGAGAGCTGTATTTTTAAAAGAGCCAGATACGGCACAATGAGTTACTCGCTGAACGAAGGTGGTGCCACCTACCGGGGAAAAGAAACAGGAGGGGAAGTAAGCATATTACCACTTTTTTACACCAGGGGATCTGGCTATGTATGTATACAGTAAAACCTCTCTAAATCGTGTGGGTATACAGTAACACCTCTCTAAATCGACCGACCATGGGACCGACTTTAAATGGTCCAATTAGCGAAGTGGTCGGCTTAGGGAGTTTTTTGTAGTACTACAAAGGTATTGTATGGACAGTGGAAGTGGTTGATCTGTGGAAGTGGTTAGTAAGAGAAGTTTTACAATATAAGTATATCATGTATCACGTATCGTGTATCACGTATCATGTATCATGTATCGTGCATCGCGTATCGTGTATAATATATCGTGTATCATTATCATGTATCGTGTGTCATGCATCATTTGCCATGTGACATGTATCATGTATCACATATAATGTACCATGCATCATGTATCGTGTATCAGGTATCAGGTATCCATATCATGTGTCATCTATCATGTGTCATGCATTGTGTACCATGCATCGTGTGCCATGTGTCATGTATCATGTAACATGTATCACATATCATGTATCATGTGTTGTGTGTTGTGTATCGTGTATAATGTATCATGCATCATGTATCATGCATCGTGTGCCATGTGCCATGTGCCATGCATCATGTATCATGTATTGTGTGTCATGTATCATGTATCGTGTATCATATATCATGTATCATGTATCATTCATCGTGTATCATGCATCGTGTGCCATGTGCCTTGTACCACGTATAATATATCATGCATCGGGTATCATGTTAACTTATCAGAGGGATGGTAACCCCTTTATTTCCTTTCGGTCCGCCGCAGTCAGGGCCGCGTCCCCGTAGACAAACCACCGCCCGCCGCACCCCGTTAAGAAATGGCCACGTTCGACCGGCGGCTCCCATGGCCCGAGGCCCCGGGGCCCGATAGTGGCGCCCAAACCGCGGCGGCGGCAAGCACTTAAACGACACTGCCGGTCGCCGCGTTGTAACGGTGATTGAATTAGCGCAGACGACATGAGCATACACCGTCTAAATAGTGGGTGTGGTGTTGTTTTACGTCCTAGGAACAGCTATGGTCATATCAGGACGGGGCCGGCTAAATGGTCACGGGGTGCTTCGGCTGTATGGACTGTCCCCCACCGAGCCCAGCCTCAAATTCCCACTTTTCTTCTTTACAGTTTATACTTTTAGTCTGGAGGAATTTTGAGTTCAGGTGGAAATGTTGTACAGACTTTTTTTGTTTATGGTTGATATGATTCAATTAGGGCCTACGGTAATAAGTTCCACAGGGTGTGCACAATTTCACACAGTGGCATTTTTGCATATCCAAGATGTCTGCCGTTTCTGACCCATATAATTAAAATGGGCATTACTTATTAATATCAAAATTTGAGGAAAGCACCACATCGAAACTAAAAACGCCAGATAAGGCCAAAGATATAACAAAGAACGACAAATTAAATGGTGATGGTCCCTGCCCGTGCGTGAAAAAGCTCCCTCCCTCCCTCTCCTGATTTAAAAAAAAAACTGTTAAATAGAGAGAGCGGGTGGAGTGAAAATGAAAAGCGGAGTGGAGAGTGGGATGGATGGAGCGTGAAATAGAAGTGTGAGTGAAGAGGGGGGGGGGGGTGGACAGGGCGGTGGGGGGAAAGGAATGGAGAGGGATTTGAGGGGTGATAGGGAGGGAACTGAGAAGGGGAGGGAGCGGGGTCGGGAGTGGAGAGGGGGGGGAACTAAATCAGTCAGAAAGGGTGCAGGGGAGTCAATAAGAGTGCAGGTGAGTCAGAAAAAGTGTAGGCGAGTCAATAAAAGTGCAGGCGAGTCAATAAGAGTGCAGGCGAGTCAATAAGAGTGCAGGCGAGTCAGAAAAAGTGTAGGCGAGTCAATAAAAGTGCAGGCGAGTCAATAAGAGTGCAGGCGAGTCAGAAAGAGTGCAGGCGAGTCAGAATGAGTGCAGGCGAGTCAGAAAGAGTGCAGGCGAGTCAGAATGAGTGCAGGAGAGTCAATAAGAGTGCAGGCGAGTCAGAAAGAGTGCAGGCGAGTCAATAAGAGTGCAGGCGAGTCAGAAAGGGTGCAGGCGAGTTAGAAAGAGTGCAGGCGAGTCAATAAGAGTGCAGGTCAGTCAGAAAGAGTGCAGACGAGTCAGAAAGAGTGCAGGCGAGTCAGAAAGGGTGCAGGCGAGACAGAAAGAGTGCAGGTGAGTCAATAAAAGTGCAGGCGAGTCAGAAAGAGTGCAGGCGAGACAGAAAGAGTGCAGGCGAATCAGAAAGAGTGCAGGTGAGTCAGAAAGAGTGCAGGCTTCCAATGCCGTTTGTAAGGTCAGGCGTTGAATCCCGGCAGATTCAAACTAATGACTTATAAACATGTTTACTTGTCACTTCCGACCTGGCCAGGCAATCAACATTATTGCTGCGTGCCTGGCTCAGTAGCGACAAGTGGGAATTTCGGTAAGTCATTGGTTTGACTTGGAGAGGATGTGAACTCTCGGTCTTCCTCAGTGGAAGATTGCACTCTTACCCATCTGCTCACTGCATCCGGTTGAATTCTCTAATTGTATTATGGCCGGTACACACCTACCATTTACGATTCGCGCACTAAAACTCATGACGACCTTATGACTGAGAACGGGCCGATTCATTTTTCGAATCGCGAATCGTATTCGCAAGCAAGCAGTTTTAGCCTTCAGAAGTCGCGAATCGTAATCGGTAGGTGTGCGCGGGGGGCGCACACCTAGCGATTTTTGTGCTCGAAACGGGCAGTTTTCGATCGTAAACGGGAGGTGTGCGCGCACAAATGGTAGGTGTGTACCGGCCATAAGGATTGGCAGCGACTTGTGACAGTGCACCAACGTATATGCACTCTACCAGTATGTGCTCCCTGTCACAGTATGTATGCACTGTCAATTTTGTAAGTCATTGGTTTGACTCGACCGGGAACCAAACTCCCAAACTCCCACACAGGAGTTTGGTTCCCGTTCGAGTCAAACCAATGACTTACAAAATTGATACTTCTCACTTCCTAGCCTGGTGCTCAGCATTAATAGGATAGGGCAAGGACTGGTTGGCTCAGTGTCAGAATAATGTGACTGGGTGGGATATTGGGTCATGGAGCTGGCGGACTGATTTCCCAGTGGGGCAACACTATGAAGTTGTCATGAGTGCGCACTGTCACAAGTCGGTACCTGCCCTGATACAACCCTAGATGTTGCCAGGACGTAAAACACCACAACCAACCAACTATAAATATAGGTAATACAGTAAACCCTCCCTAACCTCCCACCTCCACAGATCGACCACTCCCTTATATCGATCGCTTTATTTAGGTCCCAACAATACCATTATAAATGTAATCACATTCTAACTCCCTAAACCGACCACCTCCCTAAATGGACTACTTAACGTCGGTATAGATACTCAAACGAACACTAACTAGGAGCGAATGTCCCATTATTCTAACAAGTGTGTGTAAATTCCACACACACACATAATAAACTCAAGAAAACATCGAGAGTCCCACTCATGTATGGCCACCACACTGCCGACAATCGCCAGTCTCGGCAGGTGTCTGGCGGGCATTACACGGAAGGGTCGTGTGCAAACTTCCGGTATGGCGGCATTAGTCAGAATGCGCGCGTTGGGTGCGCAACGGGTTGGAGGTGGGAGGGGATGGTGGCGGGTGTGTGCGGGGGAGGGGGTAAGGGAGGATGTGGGAGATGTAACGCTCCCCTTTTCTAATCGTGACCTGCGTTTGATCACGTGCTATCAACCATAATTACACACCCGGTCTTACTTTGGATGAAAACGACTTGAAAACCACGGCTACAAACGTTTTGTCACGAGAATACTGTGGGTATGGGCTGTTTTTGTTGTTGTCGGGCTTTTGTTGTTATTTAAAGAGAATTTTCTTTTAGTACTTCTGTTTGTGTGCGTAGTCACTTTTTACTCAGCGTTTTGCATTCTGTTAGATCCAACGGAAGCTGTGACGTCACTCGACATCGTTTGTGACGTCACACGCATGTAGTAGTACCGTCGACGCTTGCTTTGTCTGTCGGTTGGTTGTTTGAGTTTAACGTCCTGGCAACATCTAAGGTCATAGCAGGATGGGCATGTTTTGTTTGCTTGTTTGTTTGTTGTCTTGCGTCCTAGCAACATCACGGGTCATATGAGGACGGGTTAGCGGGGATGTGTTGCTGTCGTACATCGGTAGCGCCCACGGTGTAGTGCCACCATGCCTGCGTGGTACCGGTGACGTTGTGACGTCACACATATGCATCCCCGTCACTGACCGAAGCCAATGCTGTACGTCTGAAGAAATGACGTCATGCATTGTTGGTGATGCCAAACCCAGTTAATGACCGAAGCCGATGCCATACGTCTGGAGAAATGATATCATGCAGTGTTGGTGATGCCACACCCAGTTAATGACCGAAGCCGATGCCGTACGTCTGGAGGAATGATGGCATGCAGTGTTGGTGACGCCATGCCCAGTTAATGACCAAAGCTGATGCCGTACGTCTGGAGGAATGACAGCATGCAGTGTTGGTGTTGCCACACCCAGTTAATGACCAAAGCCGATGCCGTTTGTCTGGAGGAATGACGGCATGCAGTGTTGGTGACACCACGCCCAGTTAATGACCGAAGCCGATGCCGTATGTCTGGAGGAATGTGGCATGCAGTGTTGGTGATGCCACGCCCAGTTAATGACCGAAGCCGATGCCGTATGTCTGGAGGAATGACGGCATGCAGTGTTGGTGATGCCACGCCCAGTTAATGACCAAAGCCAATGCTGTATGTCTGGAGGAATGGTGGCATGCAGTGTTGGTGACGCCACGCCCAGTTAATGACCGAAGCCGATGCCGTATGTCTGGAGGAATGGTGGCATGCAGTGATGGTGATGCCACACCCAGTTAATGACCGAAGCCGATGCCGTATGTCTGGAGGAATGGTGGCATGCAGTGTTGGTGATGCCACGCCCAGTTAATGACCGAAGCCGATGCCGTATGTCTGGAGGAATGGTGGCATGCAGTGTTGGTGATGCCACGCCCAGTTAATGACCGAAGCCGATGCCATATGTCTGGAGGAATGACGGCATGCAGTGTTGGTGATGCCACGCCCAGTTAGCGACGTCGCACACTGGCGTCATCGGCGCCATCCACTTGGAGGACGGCGAGAGCATACCCACACCTGCAGTCACCTCATACGGCGACGGCGACGCAACATATTGGCGATGACGTCACCTAACATTGGAGTGACGTCATCAAAGGCCTTGACTTGTAAGCGCTGTCAAACATAATTCCATTGCGCAAATAACACCCACACCTTCTACCATCCCCCCGTCGCCATCCTACCCCCCCCGTCCCCCTCACTCACCTCCCCCCTCACCTCCCCTTCCCCCTCCGCCTCCCTCACCACCCCTCTCCCCCCTCTCTGTCCCCTATCATCCTACCACTGTACCCCACCCTCCACCCTCCCCCCCACCTTCCTCCTCCCCCTCGCTCACATCCCCTCTCCACCCTCTCCTTGCCCTATCATCCTACCACACTACCCCACCCTCCCCCTCCCCCTCACCTCCCTTTCCCCCTCCCCATCCCTCACCTCCCCTCTCCACCCTCTCCGTGCCCTATCGTCCTACTACTGTACCCCACCCTCCACCCTCCACCTCCACCCTCCCTTGTCCCCGGTCATCCTCATCCTACCACCCTACCCCACCTTCGACCTCCACACCACCTCACCCCGCCACCCTGCCTCCACATCCTCCCCCCCGCACCCTGGTCCATTCGATCAGTGTGGTGGAGTTGTATCTATATGTGTGTGTCTGTTTTTGTTGTATAAGGGAAAGGAAGAAGAGGTTTTTTTTTTTAAACTAGTCTTTTTTTCATGTGTTTGCTTCGTTTGATTCAGGTTGGTAACGAGCTAAGCTACATGACTCTAAGTTGGCACTGAGTGCGTGCTCAGTCACTCAAACATTGCTCGTCTGTATGTGTGTATGTACACATGCGTATGCGTGTATGTTTGTATCTGTGTATGTAGGTAGGTGTCCGTATGTTTATGTGCAAAACCAGCAGAGCCTCACAGTCCATGCCTGCCTCACAGGCACCGATATTCGCGACTGCCAGATGGGCGTCTGAAACTAGACGCTACGACGTCACGCCAAGCACTACCAGCATCTGGGACCCAGCCCCCCCCCCCCGCCACACACACACACACACCCCCACCCAACCACAACCGCATCTGCAAGCCTATCTCAACCGCACCCATATCCGATATCGCCACTTCCAACTTCCTGATATGACCTTAGATGGTGACAGGAGGTAAAACTCCAACAACTAACTGCCCAATATCAACCCTAACCCTAATTCTGACCTTCTTTTTTTAAAATCGATAACTATATTATTACTTCATTCTACAGGATCGGTTCTGTAACTAAAACAGCACTGATCAAACTAATACCCCTGTCACACTATGACGCAAGAGCCAACGTAAGCCTAGCGTAGGTGACTTTTCGTCATTATGTTGAGGTACGTTGGGTTACATTAGGATGACATTAGAATGACGTTAGACTGACATCGAGCTACGTCACGTTACGTTGTGTTACGTCGAGTTACGTCAATGTTTTGGACATGTTGAAAACTTTCAACGTAGCTCGACGTGAAGCCGTTATGTCGGGATGATGTCAGGCTGACGTTAGGCCAACATTAGGTGACCATTACAGCTGCATCGGTGACGTTTGATCTACGTTCCCTTATGTCAGAGCGACGCACTGTCGGGGAGGAAAGTGCGGCCAGCGTTAAGTGAACGTTGCTCGAATGTCAGCCGAACGAGTTTGTGGCGCATGGCGAACGTTGCTCCAACATTTCGCTAACGTGTCCTGACGTAGTTGATGTTGTTGACGACCCTCTAGCATGCGCGTAATGTCAGTGATGTCATTCGAACGTGTTCTGAATGTGTTGTGAACGTATATACACAAGGCACGGGTGGGTCGGGTTCTTTGACTAACGTCGGCCCACGTTCCAGTTATGTCAAGCACGTCAGCCACGTGCTGTGATCACGCTGATGACATTGGCGTGACGTCACGGTGACGTTAGGCTATAATGGTCGAGTTGGGCATGCCAACATTTCAGCAAACGTGATCATGCTAGGCCGATTTTAGAGCACCATTGGAGTCACGCTAGCCCGGGGTCGAGCATGCTGGAGTGTCGCTACTCTGACATTGACCCAATACGCTAGCCTGACGTCACGGTGACATCACACCCACTTCAACTACGCTGCATCAATGTCCAACTTGTGCCGAAATTTGCATACTACGCTGAGAAGTTGGACATAATATAATTATGTTCACGTTGTGCCTACGCTGACGTCGTTAAGTTGTAGTGTGACAGGGCATTTAGATTATATAGACTTTTGAAATTGTAAGATGGCTGGAAGACCAGTGCTCCGCCGCTGACAAATGTCATGTTCAGATGAATAAACACTTCACTCAAACAAACTAAGAAATTAGGTTGATTTTGGCAATCGTACAAAAAGGCTAATGCCATAGGTTTCAGCAGTTACAGGTTCTATCAAATTAACTCAATATTCCCTTCTTTGCTACAATGAATGCTTAATGAATGCACCATTATCTAAGTTGGATATGTATGACTATGACTGAGCAAAGATACGTAAGTGTCTAACTCTAAGTTTCGAAAATTCTATTTTTTTCATCAAATTATGCAGCTCTAAAGAGCAACACTTTTTTCTTGATCAGAATCACCTACATATCCCCAGTTGCTCCAAGAGAGCTTATTGTGACTGCCATCCTTCATTGAAATGAGCATTCAGCCAGACAAACAGACTAGAAATATCTATATTTGACATTATGACATTATGGTGACAGACTTGTAGGCAATGGCGTTACACCATTGTATGAATATCCAGACGTGATGTCCAAATGAGTTGAGTCTTCGTTTCCCACTTGGTGGGTTATGAGATTTGAACCGCTCGGTCGAAAGCTCAGCAAGTCAAAGCACTGACGTAAAAATGTATACTTGTCACTACCTAGCCTGACGCTTGGCATTACGAGGAGAAAGGGCAAGGAGCAGTGGAATGAGGAAAGACCAATTGTCCGTGATTGAAATTTCTCCTGCTTAATCAATGAATGAATGAATGCGACAACAAAAGATGACGAGAATAGTTGGTCAAACAAGAAGACTAAGCTTAGATTTATATTTAACACTACAGCATCATCATAATGCTGTCGGTCGCGATGCGACAAAGACTGCTTTCATTACTTGACTGTCCCTCTCCATTTAGCTCTCTGCTGTGAGAGTGATGTCCATGAGTCGGTCTTAATGTCTCTCTCTAGTTGCTGACCTGTATGTATACACTACAACACAATTAGGATAAACATGTCGCAAATGACGTCACACCATTGAATGAATATTCAAATGAGCAGTAGGTCGGCTAAACAAACTGAGTAATCCATATTTAGCACATTGGCGGGATAATGCAACAAACCCTATTGGTTTTCAAGATGGCGTTTCCCAATGTAGTTGCTATATATGTCCCACAGGCCGTATTCGATTAACATGACCAGGGCAACTCGGGTGACCCGAGTTGCTAGAATTTCAAATCGAACACCGCGAGTGGAGTTGACAAAAACAAGTGACGTGTGCAAAAGGTCTCGACTCCAGTAACCCACGTCTAGGCTGGGGGGTGGCTAGGAGCGATGACGTCACATTTGCGCTGGTACCGTCCTGCGGGATAACACCTACCAGTACCAGTCATACATGTTGTTTTTTTGTATAATTACCCAGATTAAGGAAATGGAAATGTAAGTAAACTATCTGATCATAAAATACTTTAAATCCTATTTTGCTGTAGTTATATCGGTTATTAAAAAGAAAATAAAGTTTTTGATTAAGCCACCATTTTTTCCACCCCCGAGCGTGGAGAAGCGCATTCATTTATTCAACCCGAGTCTGTAGGATGTGCGCATGCGCCAAAAAGTAGCTCGGGTGACCCGAGTTGATTAATCGAATACGCCCACAATCCGCCTACAATCCGCCCACAATCCGCCCACAATCCGCCCACAATCCGCCCACAATCCGCACACAATCACACTCCGCACACAACCACACTGACCCCCACCTCCATCTCCAACCCCACCCCAACCCCACTCCTGCCCCCACTTCCAACACCAACCCCTACCCCCAGCTCCCTCTCTAAAATTGCAACATTGTTGTTGCAGATGTATACTGCCTATCATGGATAAGCCTGAATAGGCTTGGTTTCACCATTAGACAGTTTGTCGATAGAAAGCCCGAGCCTACACTTTTACCGACCCAAGGGATTTTTAACCTCTCACACCACATAGACATGGTATGAGAGCAACCGGCCTTTGATGACGCTGTAAGTTATACACAGCGGTGGAAATCCAAATTGGCAGAGATGGGGGCATGGGGAATCGAACCACCCACCTTCAGATTAGGTGTCCGACCTAGAAAAAAGTCAGACACTCTAACCACTCCACCACAGAGAACATGGTTCAAGATGTTAGGTTCAAGTTACAGAGTCCGATGGTTTTGAGTTTCTCTCATTTTTCTACATAAATATATTAGGCTGACTGTTATATAATCGACCCCACCGTAGCTTAAAGTAACTTTTCATTATATATGGTTAACTTTGGAGACATTTTAAGTGAAAATAAATCAAAATTAATTCTGACATGCCCATTGAAATTCTGGCACCACAGGCTTCATCAGTGACTCTAACTGGTAACAGGTTCTGTTAGGTTGACTTAGTAATAGTATCATTCCATGCAGGATCAACGATTTAATGAGTGCATTGGAGATATTTGAAGTGAAAACAATTCAATTTCGGCATGCCTATCAAAATTCTGGGACCATATGCTTCAGCAGTAAGACTTTCTATTAAATTGACCTAGTATTCCCTTGCTTGCGGTAAAATTTAAAAAGGTTTAATAAGTGCACATGTATCTAAGTGGGATATCTAGTATCAAATCCAGATGAGTGTTTTGGTTTTGATTCGGGCGATGCAAATTTAACAAGCTTCACAACGCATTATCGTGGTGTGTACGGCGGGCATGACAGAGACGGAGTTAAAAAAAGAGAAAGGAAGGTGAGGGGGGGGGGGCAGCTGTAGGGGGGTGGGTAGGGGGGAACGCAGCGCACACTACCCGATACAACTATTTGTTTTACTTACCCGTACCGGTTATGTTTTCCGGCCTTTTCTTTACCTAGCACTTGCCCTTTTAGATCAGAAACCCCACACTAAGCGACTCATGTGTAAAGGCCTGACATGATAGATTCGGCTTGAATTGTATTGTAAGTGGGTAAAAGCGACGATCCAGTCCCCTGAACCTTTTTGTGGGTGTGTCGATGCCGACATTGTATTATTTGCATACCTTTTTTTTGTTACACGTACACACAAAAGAGTGACTTCAGTGCGCTATTTAAGCTCTTGTGGTCGGGTTTCATTTGAATGTAAGAAAGCATACACCGAGCTGGGTTTTTTAATAACGTGAGCTGTTTTTGTGTGTGTGTGTGTTTTTTCAAACATTAAATGGAGAGCGCCTTAGCCTTAACCCATGTGGAACTAAGAGTTGTTGTTTGTTTGAGTTTAACATCCTAGCAACATGTAAGGGCCCGGTCACATACATTATTGGACGTAGTTGAACGTAGTGGAGGTTAATGTAGTTGAATGTAGTTGAACGTAGTTGAATGTAGTTGAACGTAGTCGAACATAGTCGAATGTAGTCGAACGTAGTTGAACGTGGTGGAGATTAATGTAGTTGAATGTAGTTTAATGTAGTTGAACGTTGTTGAACGTAGTCGAACATAGTTGACCATAGTGGAGGTTAATGTAGTTGAACGTAGTTGAACGTAGTTGAATGTAGTTGAACGTAGTTGAACGTAGTTGAATGTAGTTGAACCTAGTCAAACATAGCCGCACATAGTTGAATGTAGTTGAACATAGTGGAAGTTAATGTAGTTGAACATAGTTGAACATAGTTGAAAATAGTCAAACATAGTTGAATGTAGTTGAACATAGTCGAACATAGTTGAACGTAGTCAAACATAGTCAAATGTTGTTGAACGTAGTTGAACGTAGTTGAACAT